>JAUJYP020000330.1:0-128470 GCA_030674075.2 Linum usitatissimum
TGTACGTACCGAATACTTTGTGATCAATGTCCGCGTATTTCGGGTTAGGATTGATTATTCATAGGTAATTTTATAAAAGGTGGACTCAAAATTTTCTCGGCTACCTACGTACCAAATAAATTGTAATCAAAGTCCGTGTAGTTGGGGTTCGAGATTGATTATTAATAGGTATTTTTTTATTAAAGGTGGACTCGAGCCTTTCTTTGTTGCCTATGTACCCAATAGTTTGGTGCTCAAAGTCCGCGTAGTTCGGGGTTGGACAATGGTTATCCATAGGTATCGTTTTTCAAAAGGTCAACTCGAGCCTTTCACAACCGTGTACGTACCGAATACTTTGTGATCAAAGTCCGCGTGGTTCGGGTTGGGATTGATTATTCATAGGTAATTTTTAAAAAAGGTGGACTCAAATTTTTCTCGGCTACCTACGTACCAAATAAATTGTAATCAAAGTCGGTGTAGTTGGGGTTCGAGATTGATTATTAATAGGTATTTTTTATTAAAGGTGGACTCGAGCCTTTCTTTGTTGCCTATGTACCCAATAGTTTGGTGCTCAAAGTCCGCGTAGTTCGGGGTTGGACAATGGTTATCCATAGGTATCTTTTTTAAAAGGTCAACTCGAGCCTTTCACAACCGTGTACGTACCGAATACTTTGTGATCAAAGTCCGCGTACTTCGGGTTAGGATTGATTATTCATAGGTAATTTTAAAAAAGGTGGACTCAAATTTTTCTCGGCTACCTACGTACCAAATAAATTGTAATCAAAGTCGGTGTAGTTGGGGTTCGAGATTGATTATTAATAGGTATTTTTTATTAAAGGTGGACTCGAGCCTTTCTTTGTTGCCTATGTACCCAATAGTTTGGTGCTCAAAGTCCGCGTAGTTCGGGGTTGGACAATGGTTATCCATAGGTATCTTTTTTAAAAGGTCAACTCGAGCCTTTCACAATCTGTGTACGTACCGAATACTTTGTGATCAAAGTCCGCGTACTTCGGGTTAGGATTGATTATTCATAGGTAATTTTAAAAAAGGTGGACTCAAAATTTTCTCGGCTACCTACGTACCAAATAAATTGTAATCAAAGTCGGTGTAGTTGGGGTTCGAGATTGATTATTAATAGGTAATTTTTATGAAAGGTGGACTCGAGCCTTTCTTTGTTGCCTATGTACCCAAGAGTTTGGTGCTCAAAGTCCGCGTTGTTCGGGGTTGGACATTGGTTATCCATAGGTATCTTTTTTAAAAGGTGTACTCGAGCCTTTCACAACTGTGTACGTGCCGAATACTTTGTGATCAATGTCCGCGTATTTCGGGTTAGGATTGATTATTCATAGGTAATTTTAAAAAAGGTGGACTCAAATTTTTCTCGGCTACCTACGTACCAAATAAATTGTAATGAAAGTCGGTGTTGTTGGGGTTCGAGATTGATTATTAATAGGTATTTTTTTATTAAAGGTGGACTCGAGCCTTTCTTTGTTGCCTATGTACCCAATAGTTTGGTGCTCAAAGTCCGCGTAGTTCGGGGGTTGGAGATTTGTTATCCATAGGTATCGTTTTTTAAAAGGTCGACTCGAGCCTTTCACAACTGTGTACGTACCGAATACTTTGTGATCAAAGTCCGCGTAGTTCGGGTTGGAATTGATTATTCATAGGTAATTTTAAAAAAGGTGGACTCAAATTTTTCTCGGCTACCTACATACCAAATAAATTGTAATCAAAGTCGGTGTAGTTGGGGTTCGAGATTGATTATTAATAGGTATTTTTTATGAAAGGTGGACTCGAGCCTTTCTTTGTTGCCTATGTACCCAAGAGTTTGGTGCTCAAAGTCCGCGTTGTTCGGGGTTGGACATTGGTTATCCATAGGTATCTTTTTTAAAAGGTGTACTCGAGCCTTTCACAACCGTGTACGTGCCGAATACTTTGTGATCAATGTCCGCGTATTTCGGGTTAGGATTGATTATTCATAGGTAATTTTAAAAAAGGTGGACTCAAATTTTTCTCGGCTACCTACGTACCAAATAAATTGTAATCAAAGTCGGTGTAGTTGGGGTTCGAGATTGATTATTAATAGGTATTTTTTTATTAAAGGTGGACTCGAGCCTTTCTTTGTTGCCTATGTACCCAATAGTTTGGTGCTCAAAGTCCGCGTAGTTCGGGGTTGGACAATGGTTATCCATAGGTATCTTTTTTAAAAGGTCAACTCGAGCCTTTCACAACCGTGTACGTACCGAATACTTTGTGATCAAAGTCCGCGTACTTCGGGTTAGGATTGATTATTCATAGGTAATTTTAAAAAAGGTGGACTCAAATTTTTCTCGGCTACCTACGTACCAAATAAATTGTAATCAAAGTCGGTGTAGTTGGGGTTCGAGATTGATTATTAATAGGTATTTTTTATTAAAGGTGGACTCGAGCCTTTCTTTGTTGCCTATGTACCCAATAGTTTGGTGCTCAAAGTCCGCGTAGTTCGGGGTTGGACAATGGTTATCCATAGGTATCTTTTTTAAAAGGTCAACTCGAGCCTTTCACAACGTGTACGTACCGAATACTTTGTGATCAAAGTCCGCGTACTTCGGGTTAGGATTGATTATTCATAGGTAATTTTAAAAAAGGTGGACTCAAATTTTTCTCGGCTACCTACGTACCAAATAAATTGTAATCAAAGTCGGTGTAGTTGGGGTTCGAGATTGATTATTAATAGGTATTTTTTTATTAAAGGTGGACTCGAGCCTTTCTTTGTTGCCTATGTACCCAATAGTTTGGTGCTCAAAGTCCGCGTAGTTCGGGGTTGGACAATGGTTATCCATAGGTATCTTTTTTAAAGGTAAACTCGAGCCTTTCACAAGCGTGTACGTACCGAATACTTTGTGATCAAAGTCCGCGTACTTCGGGTTAGGATTGATTATTCATAGGTAATTTTAAAAAAGGTGGACTCAAATTTTTCTCGGCTACCTACGTACCAAATAAATTGTAATCAAAGTCGGTGTAGTTGGGGTTCGAGATTGATTATTAATAGGTATTTTTTATTAAAGGTGGACTCGAGCCTTTCTTTGTTGCCTATGTACCCAATAGTTTGGTGCTCAAAGTCCGCGTAGTTCGGGGTTGGACAATGGTTATCCATAGGTATCTTTTTTAAAAGGTCAACTCGAGCCTTTCACAAGCGTGTACGTACCGAATACTTTGTGATCAAAGTCCGCGTACTTCGGGTTAGGATTGATTATTCATAGGTAATTTTAAAAAAGGTGGACTCAAATTTTTCTCGGCTACCTACGTACCAAATAAATTGTAATCAAAGTCGGTGTAGTTGGGGTTCGAGATTGATTATTAATAGGTATTTTTTATGAAAGGTGGACTCGAGCCTTTCTTTGTTGCCTATGTACCCAATAGTTTGGTGCTCAAAGTCCGCGTAGTTCGGGGTTGGACATTGGTTATCCATAGGTATCTTTTTTAAAAGGTCAACTCGAGCCTTTCACAACGTGTACGTACCGAATACTTTGTGATCAAAGTCCGCGTACTTCGGGTTAGGATTGATTATTCATAGGTAATTTTAAAAAAGGTGGACTCAAATTTTTCTCGGCTACCTACGTACCAAATAAATTGTAATCAAAGTCGGTGTAGTTGGGGTTCGAGATTGATTATTAATAGGTATTTTTTTATTAAAGGTGGACTCGAGCCTTTCTTTGTTGCCTATGTACCCAATAGTTTGGTGCTCAAAGTCCGCGTAGTTCGGGGTTGGACAATGGTTATCCATAGGTATCTTTTTTAAAAGGTCAACTCGAGCCTTTCACAACTGTGTACGTACCGAATACTTTGTGATCAAAGTCCGCGTACTTCGGGTTAGGATTGATTATTCATAGGTAATTTTAAAAAAGGTGGACTCAAATTTTTCTCGGCTACCTACGTACCAAATAAATTGTAATCAAAGTCGGTGTAGTTGGGGTTCGAGATTGATTATTAATAGGTAATTTTTATGAAAGGTGGACTCGAGCCTTTCTTTGTTGCCTATGTACCCAAGAGTTTGGTGCTCAAAGTCCGCGTTGTTCGGGGTTGGACATTGGTTATCCATAGGTATCTTTTTTAAAAGGTGTACTCGAGCCTTTCACAACTGTGTACGTGCCGAATACTTTGTGATCAATGTCCGCGTATTTCGGGTTAGGATTGATTATTCATAGGTAATTTTAAAAAAGGTGGACTCAAATTTTTCTCGGCTACCTACGTACCAAATAAATTGTAATCAAAGTCGGTGTAGTTGGGGTTCGAGATTGATTATTAATAGGTATTTTTTTATTAAAGGTGGACTCGAGCCTTTCTTTGTTGCCTATGTACCCAATAGTTTGGTGCTCAAAGTCCGCGTAGTTCGGGGTTGGACAATGGTTATCCATAGGTATCGTTTTTAAAAGGTCAACTCGAGCCTTTCACAAGTGTGTACGTACCGAATACTTTGTGATCATAGTCCGCGTGCTTCGGGTTTGGATTGATTATTCATAGGTAATTTTAAAAAAGGTGGACTCAAATTTTTCTCGGCTACCTACGTACCAAATAAATTGTAATCAAAGTCGGTGTAGTTGGGGTTCGAGATTGATTATTAATAGGTAATTTTTATGAAAGGTGGACTCGAGCCTTTCTTTGTTGCCTATGTACCCAAGAGTTTGGTGCTCAAAGTCCGCGTTGTTCGGGGTTGGACATTGGTTATCCATAGGTATCTTTTTTAAAAGGTGTACTCGAGCCTTTCACAAGCGTGTACGTGCCGAATACTTTGTGATCAATGTCCGCGTATTTCGGGTTAGGATTGATTATTCATAGGTAATTTTAAAAAAGGTGGACTCAAATTTTTCTCGGCTACCTACGTACCAAATAAATTGTAATGAAAGTCGGTGTTGTTGGGGTTCGAGATTGATTATTAATAGGTATTTTTTTATTAAAGGTGGACTCGAGCCTTTCTTTGTTGCCTATGTACCCAATAGTTTGGTGCTCAAAGTCCGCGTAGTTCGGCGGGTTGGAGATTTGTTATCCATAGGTATGTTTTTGAACAAGTAGAGTCAAGCCTTTCACAGCTACGTACGTACCGAATACTTTGTGATCAAAGTCCGCGTAGTTCGGGTTGGAATTGATTATTCATAGGTAATTTTAAAAAAGGTGGACTCAAATTTTTCTCGGCTACCTACATACCAAATAAATTGTAATCAAAGTCAGTGTAGTTGGGGTTCGAGATTGATTATTAATAGGTATTTTTTATTAAAGGTGGACTCGAGCCTTTCTTTGTTGCCTATGTACCCAATAGTTTGGTGCTCAAAGTCCGCGTAGTTCGGGGTTGGACAATGGTTATCCATAGGTATCTTTTTTAAAAGGTCAACTCGAGCCTTTCACAATCGTGTACGTACCGAATACTTTGTGATCAAAGTCCGCGTACTTCGGGTTAGGATTGATTATTCATAGGTAATTTTAAAAAAGGTGGACTCAAATTTTTCTCGGCTACCTACGTACCAAATAAATTGTAATCAAAGTCGGTGTAGTTGGGGTTCGAGATTGATTATTAATAGGTATTTTTTTATTAAAGGTGGACTCGAGCCTTTCTTTGTTGCCTATGTACCCAATAGTTTGGTGCTCAAAGTCCGCGTAGTTCGGGGTTGGACAATGGTTATCCATAGGTATCTTTTTTAAAAGGTCAACTCGAGCCTTTCACAACTATGTACGTACCGAATACTTTGTGATCAAAGTCCGCGTACTTCGGGTTAGGATTGATTATTCATAGGTAATTTTAAAAAAGGTGGACTCAAATTTTTCTCGGCTACCTACGTACCAAATAAATTGTAATCAAAGTCGGTGTAGTTGGGGTTCGAGATTGATTATTAATAGGTATTTTTTTATTAAAGGTGGACTCGAGCCTTTCTTTGTTGCCTATGTACCCAATAGTTTGGTGCTCAAAGTCCGCGTAGTTCGGGGTTGGACATTGGTTATCCATAGGTATCTTTTTTAAAAGGTGTACTCGAGCCTTTCACAACCGTGTACGTGCCGAATACTTTGTGATCAAATGTCCGCGTATTTCGGGTTAGGATTGATTATTCATAGGTAATTTTAAAAAAGGTGGACTCAAATTTTTCTCGGCTACCTACGTACCAAATAAATTGTAATCAAAGTCGGTGTTGTTGGGGTTCGAGATTGATTATTAATAGGTATTTTTTTATTAAAGGTGGACTCGAGCCTTTCTTTGTTGCCTATGTACCCAATAGTTTGGTGCTCAAAGTCCGCGTAGTTCGGGGGTTGGACAATGGTTATCCATAGGTATCTTTTTTAAAAGGTCAACTCGAGCCTTTCACAAGCGTGTACGTACCGAATACTTTGTGATCAAAGTCCGCGTAGTTCGGGTTGGAATTGATTATTCATAGGTAATTTTAAAAAAGGTGGACTCAAATTTTTCTCGGCTACCTACGTACCAAATAAATTGTAATCAAAGTCGGTGTAGTTGGGGTTCGAGATTGATTATTAATAGGTAATTTTTATGAAAGGTGGACTCGAGCCTTTCTTTGTTGCCTATGTACCCAAGAGTTTGGTGCTCAAAGTCCGCGTAGTTCGGGGTTGGACATTGGTTATCCATAGGTATCTTTTTTAAAAGGTCAACTCGAGCCTTTCACAATTTGTACGTACCGAATACTTTGTGATCAAAGTCCGCGTACTTCGGGTTAGGATTGATTATTCATAGGTAATTTTATAAAATTTTTAATTAAAGTCCGTGTATTGGGTTGGATTGATTATTCATAGGTATTTTATAAAAGGTGGACTCAAATTTTTCTCGGCTACCTACGTACCAAATAAATTGTAATCAAAGTCGGTGTAGTTGGGGTTCGAGATTGATTATTAATAGGTATTTTTTTATTAAAGGTGGACTCGAGCCTTTCTTTGTTGCCTATGTACCCAATAGTTTGGTGCTCAAAGTCCGCGTAGTTCGGGGTTGGACAATGGTTATCCATAGGTATCTTTTTTAAAAGGTCAACTCGAGCCTTTCACAAGCTCGTGTACGTACCGAATACTTTGTGATCAAAGTCCGCGTACTTCGGGTTGGGATTGATTATTCATAGGTAATTTTAAAAAAGGTGGACTCAAATTTTTCTCGGCTACCTACGTACCAAATAAATTGTAATCAAAGTCGGTGTAGTTGGGGTTCGAGATTGATTATTAATAGGTATTTTTTATTAAAGGTGGACTCGAGCCTTTCTTTGTTGCCTATGTACCCAATAGTTTGGTGCTCAAAGTCCGCGTAGTTCGGGGTTGGACATTGGTTATCCATAGGTATCTTTTTTAAAAGGTGTACTCGAGCCTTTCACAACTTCGTGTACGTACCGAATACTTTGTGATCAATGTCCGCGTATTTCGGGTTAGGATTGATTATTCATAGGTAATTTTAAAAAAGGTGGACTCAAATTTTTCTCGGCTACCTACGTACCAAATAAATTGTAATCAAAGTCGGTGTAGTTGGGGTTCGAGATTGATTATTAATAGGTATTTTTTTATTAAAGGTGGACTCGAGCCTTTCTTTGTTGCCTATGTACCCAATAGTTTGGTGCTCAAAGTCCGCGTAGTTCGGGGTTGGACAATGGTTATCCATAGGTATCTTTTTTAAAAGGTCAACTCAAGCCTTTCACAGCCCTGTACGTACCGAATACTTTGTGATCATAGTCCGCGTGCTTCGGGTTAGGATTGATTATTCATAGGTAATTTTAAAAAAGGTGGACTCAAATTTTTCTCGGCTACCTACGTACCAAATAAATTGTAATCAAAGTCGGTGTAGTTGGGGTTCGAGATTGATTATTAATAGGTATTTTTTATTAAAGGTGGACTCGAGCCTTTCTTTGTTGCCTATGTACCCAATAGTTTGGTGCTCAATGTCCGCGTAGTTCGGGGTTGGACATTGGTTATCCATAGGTATCTTTTTTAAAAGGTGTACTCGAGCCTTTCACAACTCGTGTACGTACCGAATACTTTGTGATCAAAGTCCGCGTATTTCGGGTTAGGATTGATTATTCATAGGTAATTTTAAAAAAGGTGGACTCAAATTTTTCTCGGCTACCTACGTACCAAATAAATTGTAATCAAAGTCGGTGTAGTTGGGGTTCGAGATTGATTATTAATAGGTATTTTTTTATTAAAGGTGGACTCGAGCCTTTCTTTGTTGCCTATGTACCCAATAGTTTGGTGCTCAAAGTCCGCGTAGTTCGGGGTTGGACAATGGTTATCCATAGGTATCGTTTTTTAAAAGGTCAACTCGAGCCTTTCACAACTCGTGTACGTACCGAATACTTTGTGATCAAAGTCCGCGTACTTCGGGTTAGGATTGATTATTCATAGGTAATTTTAAAAAAGGTGGACTCAAATTTTTCTCGGCTACCTACGTACCAAATAAATTGTAATCAAAGTCGGTGTAGTTGGGGTTCGAGATTGATTATTAATAGGTATTTTTTATTAAAGGTGGACTCGAGCCTTTCTTTGTTGCCTATGTACCCAATAGTTTGGTGCTCAAAGTCCGCGTAGTTCGGGGTTGGACAATGGTTATCCATAGGTATCTTTTTTAAAAGGTCAACTCGAGCCTTTCACAACCGTGTACGTACCGAATACTTTGTGATCAATGTCCGCGTACTTCGGGTTAGGATTGATTATTCATAGGTAATTTTAAAAAAGGTGGACTCAAATTTTTCTCGGCTACCTACGTACCAAATAAATTGTAATCAAAGTCCGTGTAGTTGGGGTTCGAGATTGATTATTAATAGGTATTTTTTTATTAAAGGTGGACTCGAGCCTTTCTTTGTTGCCTATGTACCCAATAGTTTGGTGCTCAAAGTCCGCGTAGTTCGGGGTTGGACAATGGTTATCCATAGGTATCGTTTTTAAAAGGTCAACTCGAGCCTTTCACAACTGTGTACGTACCGAATACTTTGTGATCATAGTCCGCGTGCTTCGGGTTTGGATTGATTATTCATAGGTAATTTTAAAAAAGGTGGACTCAAATTTTTCTCGGCTACCTACGTACCAAATAAATTGTAATCAAAGTCGGTGTAGTTGGGGTTCGAGATTGATTATTAATAGGTAATTTTTATGAAAGGTGGACTCGAGCCTTTCTTTGTTGCCTATGTACCCAAGAGTTTGGTGCTCAAAGTCCGCGTTGTTCGGGGTTGGACATTGGTTATCCATAGGTATCTTTTTTAAAAGGTGTACTCGAGCCTTTCACAACTGTGTACGTGCCGAATACTTTGTGATCAATGTCCGCGTATTTCGGGTTAGGATTGATTATTCATAGGTAATTTTAAAAAAGGTGGACTCAAATTTTTCTCGGCTACCTACGTACCAAATAAATTGTAATGAAAGTCGGTGTTGTTGGGGTTCGAGATTGATTATTAATAGGTATTTTTTTATTAAAGGTGGACTCGAGCCTTTCTTTGTTGCCTATGTACCCAATAGTTTGGTGCTCAAAGTCCGCGTAGTTCGGCGGGTTGGAGATTTGGTTATCCATAGGTATGTTTTTCAACAAGTAGAGTCGAGCCTTTCACAGCTGTGTACGTACCGAATACTTTGTGATCAAAGTCCGCGTAGTTCGGGTTGGAATTGATTATTCATAGGTAATTTTAAAAAAGGTGGACTCAAATTTTTCTCGGCTACCTACATACCAAATAAATTGTAATCAAAGTCAGTGTAGTTGGGGTTCGAGATTGATTATTAATAGGTATTTTTTATTAAAGGTGGACTCGAGCCTTTCTTTGTTGCCTATGTACCCAATAGTTTGGTGCTCAAAGTCCGCGTAGTTCGGGGTTGGACAATGGTTATCCATAGGTATCTTTTTTAAAAGGTCAACTCGAGCCTTTCACAACTATGTGTACGTACCGAATACTTTGTGATCAAAGTCCGCGTACTTCGGGTTAGGATTGATTATTCATAGGTAATTTTAAAAAAGGTGGACTCAAATTTTTCTCGGCTACCTACGTACCAAATAAATTGTAATCAAAGTCGGTGTTGTTGGGGTTCGAGATTGATTATTAATAGGTATTTTTTTATTAAAGGTGGACTCGAGCCTTTCTTTGTTGCCTATGTACCCAATAGTTTGGTGCTCAAAGTCCGCGTAGTTCGGGGTTGGACAATGGTTATCCATAGGTATCTTTTTTAAAAGGTCAACTCGAGCCTTTCACAACTATGTACGTACCGAATACTTTGTGATCAAAGTCCGCGTACTTCGGGTTAGGATTGATTATTCATAGGTAATTTTAAAAAAGGTGGACTCAAATTTTTCTCGGCTACCTACGTACCAAATAAATTGTAATCAAAGTCGGTGTAGTTGGGGTTCGAGATTGATTATTAATAGGTATTTTTTATTAAAGGTGGACTCGAGCCTTTCTTTGTTGCCTATGTACCCAATAGTTTGGTGCTCAAAGTCCGCGTAGTTCGGGGGTTGGACATTGGTTATCCATAGGTATCTTTTTTAAAGGTCGACTCGAGCCTTTCACAACTCTGTACGTACCGAATACTTTGTGATCAAAGTCCGCGTACTTCGGGTTAGGATTGATTATTCATAGGTAATTTTAAAAAAGGTGGACTCAAATTTTTCTCGGCTACCTACGTACCAAATAAATTGTAATCAAAGTCGGTGTTGTTGGGGTTCGAGATTGATTATTAATAGGTATTTTTTATTAAAGGTGGACTCGAGCCTTTCTTTGTTGCCTATGTACCCAATAGTTTGGTGCTCAAAGTCCGCGTAGTTCGGGGTTGGACAATGGTTATCCATAGGTATCTTTTTTAAAAGGTCAACTCGAGCCTTTCACAACTGTGTACGTACCGAATACTTTGTGATCAAAGTCCGCGTACTTCGGGTTAGGATTGATTATTCATAGGTAATTTTAAAAAAGGTGGACTCAAATTTTTCTCGGCTACCTACGTACCAAATAAATTGTAATCAAAGTCGGTGTAGTTGGGGTTCGAGATTGATTATTAATAGGTATTTTTTTATTAAAGGTGGACTCGAGCCTTTCTTTGTTGCCTATGTACCCAATAGTTTGGTGCTCAAAGTCCGCGTAGTTCGGCGGGTTGGACATTGGTTATCCATAGGTATCTTTTTTAAAAGGTCAACTCGAGCCTTTCACAACTGTGTACGTACCGAATACTTTGTGATCAAAGTCCGCGTAGTTCGGGTTGGGATTGATTATTCATAGGTAATTTTAAAAAAGGTGGACTCAAATTTTTCTCGGCTACCTACGTACCAAATAAATTGTAATCAAAGTCGGTGTAGTTGGGGTTCGAGATTGATTATTAATAGGTATTTTTTTATTAAAGGTGGACTCGAGCCTTTCTTTGTTGCCTATGTACCCAATAGTTTGGTGCTCAAAGTCCGCGTAGTTCGGGGGTTGGACAATGGTTATCCATAGGTATCGTTTTTAAAAGGTCAACTCGAGCCTTTCACAACTGTGTACGTACCGAATACTTTGTGATCAAAGTCCGCGTACTTCGGGTTAGGATTGATTATTCATAGGTAATTTTAAAAAAGGTGGACTCAAATTTTTCTCGGCTACCTACGTACCAAATAAATTGTAATCAAAGTCGGTGTTGTTGGGGTTCGAGATTGATTATTAATAGGTATTTTTTATTAAAGGTGGACTCGAGCCTTTCTTTGTTGCCTATGTACCCAATAGTTTGGTGCTCAAAGTCCGCGTAGTTCGGGGGATGGACAATGGTTATCCATAGGTATCTTTTTTAAAAGGTCAACTCGAGCCTTTCACAACTGTGTACGTACCGAATACTTTGTGATCAATGTCCGCGTATTTCGGGTTAGGATTGATTATTCATAGGTAATTTTATAAAAGGTGGACTCAAATTTTTCTCGGCTACCTACGTACCAAATAAATTGTAATCAAAGTCGGTGTAGTTGGGGTTCGAGATTGATTATTAATAGGTATTTTTTTATTAAAGGTGGACTCGAGCCTTTCTTTGTTGCCTATGTACCCAATAGTTTGGTGCTCAAAGTCCGCGTAGTTCGGGGGTTGGACATTGGTTATCCATAGGTATGTTTTTCAACAAGTAGACTCGAGCCTTTCACAACTCGTACGTACCGAATACTTTGTGATCAAAGTCCGCATAGTTCGGGTTGGGATTGATTATTCATAGGTAATTTTTAAAAAGGTGGACTCAAATTTTTCTCGGCTACCTACGTACCAAATAAATTGTAATCAAAGTCGGTGTAGTTGGGGTTCGAGATTGATTATTAATAGGTATTTTTTATTAAAGGTGGACTCGAGCCTTTCTTTGTTGCCTATGTACCCAATAGTTTGGTGCTCAAAGTCCGCGTAGTTCGGGGTTGGACAATGGTTATCCATAGGTATCTTTTTTAAAAGGTCAACTCGAGCCTTTCACAACTGTGTACGTACCGAATACTTTGTGATCAAAGTCCGCGTACTTCGGGTTAGGATTGATTATTCATAGGTAATTTTAAAAAAGGTGGACTCAAATTTTTCTCGGCTACCTACGTACCAAATAAATTGTAATCAAAGTCGGTGTAGTTGGGGTTCGAGATTGATTATTAATAGGTATTTTTTATTAAAGGTGGACTCGAGCCTTTCTTTGTTGCCTATGTACCCAATAGTTTGGTGCTCAAAGTCCGCGTAGTTCGGGGTTGGACAATGGTTATCCATAGGTATCTTTTTTAAAAGGTCAACTCGAGCCTTTCACAACTATGTACGTACCGAATACTTTGTGATCAAAGTCCGCGTACTTCGGGTTAGGATTGATTATTCATAGGTAATTTTATAAAAGGTGGACTCAAATTTTTCTCGGCTACCTACGTACCCAATAATTTGTAATCAAAGTCCGTGTAGTTGGGGTTCGAGATTGATTATTAATAGGTATTTTTTTATTGAAAGGTGGACTCGAGCCTTTCTTTGTTGCCTATGTACCCAATAGTTTGGTGCTCAAAGTCCGCGTAGTTCGGGGTTGGACAATGGTTATCCATAGGTATCTTTTTTAAAAGGTCAACTCGAGCCTTTCACAACTGTGTACGTACCGAATACTTTGTGATCATAGTCCGCGTACTTCGGGTTAGGATTGATTATTCATAGGTAATTTTAAAAAAGGTGGACTCAAATTTTTCTCGGCTACCTACGTACCAAATAAATTGTAATCAAAGTCGGTGTAGTTGGGGTTCGAGATTGATTATTAATAGGTAATTTTTATGAAAGGTGGACTCGAGCCTTTCTTTGTTGCCTATGTACCCAATAGTTTGGTGCTCAAAGTCCGCGTAGTTCGGGGTTGGACAATTGGTTATCCATAGGTATATTTTTTTAAAAGGTGAACTCGAGCCTTTCACAACCGTGTACGTGCCGAATACTTTGTGATCAAAGTCCGCGTATTTCGGGTTAGGATTGATTATTCATAGGTAATTTTAAAAAAGGTGGACTCAAAATTTTTCTCGGCTACCTACGTACCAAATAAATTGTAATCAAAGTCGGTGTAGTTGGGGTTCGAGATTGATTATTAATAGGTATTTTTTTATTAAAGGTGGACTCGAGCCTTTCTTTGTTGCCTATGTACCCAATAGTTTGGTGCTCAAAGTCCGCGTAGTTCGGCGGGTTGGAGATTTGTTATCCATAGGTATGTTTTTCAACAAGTAGAGTCGAGCCTTTCACAGCTGTACGTACCGAATACTTTGTGATCAAAGTCCGCGTAGTTCGGGTTGGATTGATTATTCATAGGTAATTTTAAAAAAGGTGGACTCAAATTTTTCTCGGCTACCTACGTACCAAATAAATTGTAATCAAAGTCGGTGTAGTTGGGGTTCGAGATTGATTATTAATAGGTATTTTTTATTAAAGGTGGACTCGAGCCTTTCTTTGTTGCCTATGTACCCAATAGTTTGGTGCTCAAAGTCCGCGTAGTTCGGGGTTGGACAATGGTTATCCATAGGTATCTTTTTTAAAAGGTCAACTCGAGCCTTTCACAATCGTGTACGTACCGAATACTTTGTGATCAAAGTCCGCGTACTTCGGGTTAGGATTGATTATTCATAGGTAATTTTAAAAAAGGTGGACTCAAATTTTTCTCGGCTACCTACGTACCAAATAAATTGTAATCAAAGTCGGTGTAGTTGGGGTTCGAGATTGATTATTAATAGGTATTTTTTATTAAAGGTGGACTCGAGCCTTTCTTTGTTGCCTATGTACCCAATAGTTTGGTGCTCAAAGTCCGCGTAGTTCGGGGTTGGACAATGGTTATCCATAGGTATCTTTTTTAAAAGGTCAACTCGAGCCTTTCACAACTATGTACGTACCGAATACTTTGTGATCAATGTCCGCGTACTTCGGGTTAGGATTGATTATTCATAGGTAATTTTAAAAAAGGTGGACTCAAATTTTTCTCGGCTACCTACGTACCAAATAAATTGTAATCAAAGTCGGTGTAGTTGGGGTTCGAGATTGATTATTAATAGGTATTTTTTTATTAAAGGTGGACTCGAGCCTTTCTTTGTTGCCTATGTACCCAATAGTTTGGTGCTCAAAGTCCGCGTAGTTCGGGGGTTGGACATTGGTTATCCATAGGTATGTTTTTTAAAATGTATAGTCTAGCCTTTCACAACCGTGTACGTACCGAATACTTTGTGATCAAAGTCCGCGTACTTCGGGTTAGGATTGATTATTCATAGGTAATTTTAAAAAAGGTGGACTCAAATTTTTCTCGGCTACCTACGTACCAAATAAATTGTAATCAAAGTCGGTGTTGTTGGGGTTCGAGATTGATTATTAATAGGTATTTTTTATTAAAGGTGGACTCGAGCCTTTCTTTGTTGCCTATGTACCCAATAGTTTGGTGCTCAAAGTCCGCGTAGTTCGGGGTTGGACAATGGTTATCCATAGGTATCTTTTTTAAAAGGTCAACTCGAGCCTTTCACAAATCGTGTACGTACCGAATACTTTGTGATCAAAGTCCGCGTACTTCGGGTTAGGATTGATTATTCATAGGTAATTTTAAAAAAGGTGGACTCAAATTTTTCTCGGCTACCTACGTACCAAATAAATTGTAATCAAAGTCGGTGTAGTTGGGGTTCGAGATTGATTATTAATAGGTATTTTTTATTAAAGGTGGACTCGAGCCTTTCTTTGTTGCCTATGTACCCAATAGTTTGGTGCTCAAAGTCCGCGTAGTTCGGGGTTGGACAATGGTTATCCATAGGTATCTTTTTTAAAAGGTCAACTCGAGCCTTTCACAACTGTGTACGTACCGAATACTTTGTGATCAAAGTCCGCGTACTTCGGGTTAGGATTGATTATTCATAGGTAATTTTATAAAAGGTGGACTCAAATTTTTCTCGGCTACCTACGTACCAAATAAATTGTAATCAAAGTCGGTGTAGTTGGGGTTCGAGATTGATTATTAATAGGTATTTTTTTATTAAAGGTGGACTCGAGCCTTTCTTTGTTGCCTATGTACCCAATAGTTTGGTGCTCAAAGTCCGCGTAGTTCGGGGTTGGACAATGGTTATCCATAGGTATCGTTTTTAAAAGGTCAACTCGAGCCTTTCACAATTGTGTACGTACCGAATACTTTGTGATCATAGTCCGCGTACTTCGGGTTAGGATTGATTATTCATAGGTAATTTTAAAAAAGGTGGACTCAAATTTTTCTCGGCTACCTACGTACCAAATAAATTGTAATCAAAGTCGGTGTAGTTGGGGTTCGAGATTGATTATTAATAGGTATTTTTTATTAAAGGTGGACTCGAGCCTTTCTTTGTTGCCTATGTACCCAATAGTTTGGTGCTCAAAGTCCGCGTAGTTCGGGGTTGGACATTGGTTATCCATAGGTATCTTTTTTAAAAGGTCAACTCGAGCCTTTCACAACTGTGTACGTACCGAATACTTTGTGATCAAAGTCCGCGTACTTCGGGTTAGGATTGATTATTCATAGGTAATTTTAAAAAGGTGGACTCAAATTTTTCTCGGCTACCTACGTACCAAATAAATTGTAATCAAAGTCGGTGTAGTTGGGGTTCGAGATTGATTATTAATAGGTATTTTTTTATTAAAGGTGGACTCGAGCCTTTCTTTGTTGCCTATGTACCCAATAGTTTGGTGCTCAAAGTCCGCGTAGTTCGGGGTTGGACAATGGTTATCCATAGGTATCTTTTTTAAAAGGTCAACTCGAGCCTTTCACAACTATGTACGTACCGAATACTTTGTGATCAAAGTCCGCGTACTTCGGGTTAGGATTGATTATTCATAGGTAATTTTAAAAAGGTGGACTCAAAATTTTCTCGGCTACCTACGTACCAAATAAATTGTAATCAAAGTCGGTGTAGTTGGGGTTCGAGATTGATTATTAATAGGTATTTTTTTATTAAAGGTGGACTCGAGCCTTTCTTTGTTGCCTATGTACCCAATAGTTTGGTGCTCAAAGTCCGCGTAGTTCGGGGTTGGACATTGGTTATCCATAGGTATCTTTTTTAAAAGGTCAACTCGAGCCTTTCACAACCGTGTACGTACCGAATACTTTGTGATCAATGTCCGCGTATTTCGGGTTAGGATTGATTATTCATAGGTAATTTTAAAAAAGGTGGACTCAAATTTTTCTCGGCTACCTACGTACCAAATAAATTGTAATCAAAGTCGGTGTAGTTGGGGTTCGAGATTGATTATTAATAGGTATTTTTTTATTAAAGGTGGACTCGAGCCTTTCTTTGTTGCCTATGTACCCAATAGTTTGGTGCTCAAAGTCCGCGTAGTTCGGGGTTGGACAATGGTTATCCATAGGTATCTTTTTTAAAAGGTCAACTCGAGCCTTTCACAACCGTGTACGTACCGAATACTTTGTGATCAAAGTCCGCGTAGTTCGGGTTGGAATTGATTATTCATAGGTAATTTTAAAAAAGGTGGACTCAAATTTTTCTCGGCTACCTACGTACCAAATAAATTGTAATCAAAGTCGGTGTAGTTGGGGTTCCAGATTGATTATTAATAGGTATTTTTTATTAAAGGTGGACTCGAGCCTTTCTTTGTTGCCTATGTACCCAATAGTTTGGTGCTCAAAGTCCGCGTAGTTCGGGGGTTGGACAATGGTTATCCATAGGTATCTTTTTTAAAAGGTCAACTCGAGCCTTTCACAACCGTGTACGTACCGAATACTTTGTGATCAAAGTCCGCGTACTTCGGGTTAGGATTGATTATTCATAGGTAATTTTAAAAAAGGTGGACTCAAATTTTTCTCGACTACCTACGTACCAAATAAATTGTAATCAAAGTCGGTGTAGTTGGGGTTCGAGATTGATTATTAATAGGTATTTTTTATGAAAGGTGGACTCGAGCCTTTCTTTGTTGCCTATGTACCCAATAGTTTGGTGCTCAAAGTCCGCGTAGTTCGGGGTTGGACAATGGTTATCCATAGGTATCTTTTTTAAAAGGTCAACTCGAGCCTTTCACAACTATGTACGTACCGAATACTTTGTGATCAATGTCCGCGTACTTCGGGTTAGGATTGATTATTCATAGGTAATTTTATAAAAGGTGGACTCAAAATTTTCTCGGCTACCTACGTACCCAATAATTTGTAATCAAAGTCCGTGTAGTTGGGGTTCGAGATTGATTATTAATAGGTATTTTTTTATTAAAGGTGGACTCGAGCCTTTCTTTGTTGCCTATGTACCCAATAGTTTGGTGCTCAAAGTCCGCGTAGTTCGGGGTTGGACAATGGTTATCCATAGGTATCGTTTTTAAAAGGTCAACTCGAGCCTTTCACAACTGTGTACGTACCGAATACTTTGTGATCATAGTCCGCGTACTTCGGGTTTGGATTGATTATTCATAGGTAATTTTAAAAAAGGTGGACTCAAATTTTTCTCGGCTACCTACGTACCAAATAAATTGTAATCAAAGTCGGTGTAGTTGGGGTTCGAGATTGATTATTAATAGGTAATTTTTATGAAAGGTGGACTCGAGCCTTTCTTTGTTGCCTATGTACCCAAGAGTTTGGTGCTCAAAGTCCGCGTAGTTCGGGGTTGGACATTGGTTATCCATAGGTATCTTTTTTAAAAGGTGTACTCGAGCCTTTCACAACCGTGTACGTACCGAATACTTTGTGATCAAAGTCCGCGTATTTCGGGTTAGGATTGATTATTCATAGGTAATTTTAAAAAAGGTGGACTCAAATTTTTCTCGGCTACCTACGTACCAAATAAATTGTAATCAAAGTCGGTGTTGTTGGGGTTCGAGATTGATTATTAATAGGTATTTTTTTATTAAAGGTGGACTCGAGCCTTTCTTTGTTGCCTATGTACCCAATAGTTTGGTGCTCAAAGTCCGCGTAGTTCGGGGGTTGGACAATGGTTATCCATAGGTATCTTTTTTAAAAGGTCGACTCGAGCCTTTCACAAGCGTGTACGTACCGAATACTTTGTGATCAAAGTCCGCGTAGTTCGGGTTGGGATTGATTATTCATAGGTAATTTTAAAAAAGGTGGACTCAAATTTTTCTCGGCTACCTACGTACCAAATAAATTGTAATCAAAGTCGGTGTAGTTGGGGTTCGAGATTGATTATTAATAGGTAATTTTTATGAAAGGTGGACTCGAGCCTTTCTTTGTTGCCTATGTACCCAATAGTTTGGTGCTCAAAGTCCGCGTAGTTCGGGGTTGGACAATGGTTATCCATAGGTATCTTTTTTAAAAGGTCAACTCGAGCCTTTCACAACTGTGTACGTACCGAATACTTTGTGATCAAAGTCCGCGTACTTCGGGTTAGGATTGATTATTCATAGGTAATTTTATAAAAGGTGGACTCAAAATTTTCTCGGCTACCTACGTACCCAATAATTTGTAATCAAAGTCCGTGTAGTTGGGGTTCGAGATTGATTATTAATAGGTATTTTTTTATTAAAGGTGGACTCGAGCCTTTCTTTGTTGCCTATGTACCCAATAGTTTGGTGCTCAAAGTCCGCGTAGTTCGGGGTTGGACAATGGTTATCCATAGGTATCGTTTTTAAAAGGTCAACTCGAGCCTTTCACAACTGTGTACGTACCGAATACTTTGTGATCAAAGTCCGCGTACTTCGGGTTAGGATTGATTATTCATAGGTAATTTTAAAAAAGGTGGACTCAAATTTTTCTCGGCTACCTACGTACCAAATAAATTGTAATCAAAGTCGGTGTAGTTGGGGTTCGAGATTGATTATTAATAGGTATTTTTTTATTAAAGGTGGACTCGAGCCTTTCTTTGTTGCCTATGTACCCAATAGTTTGGTGCTCAAAGTCCGCGTAGTTCGGGGTTGGACATTGGTTATCCATAGGTATCTTTTTTAAAAGGTGAACTCGAGCCTTTCACAACTTTGTGTACGTACCGAATACTTTGTGATCAAAGTCCGCGTATTTCGGGTTAGGATTGATTATTCATAGGTAATTTTAAAAAAGGTGGACTCAAATTTTTCTCGGCTACCTACGTACCAAATAAATTGTAATCAAAGTCGGTGTTGTTGGGGTTCGAGATTGATTATTAATAGGTATTTTTTATTAAAGGTGGACTCGAGCCTTTCTTTGTTGCCTATGTACCCAATAGTTTGGTGCTCAAAGTCCGCGTAGTTCGGGGGTGGACATTGGTTATCCATAGGTATCTTTTTTAAAAGGTCTACTCGAGCCTTTCACAACTATGTACGTACCGAATACTTTGTGATCAAAGTCCGCGTATTTCGGGTTAGGATTGATTATTCATAGGTAATTTTAAAAAAGGTGGACTCAAATTTTTCTCGGCTACCTACGTACCAAATAAATTGTAATCAAAGTCGGTGTAGTTGGGGTTCGAGATTGATTATTAATAGGTATTTTTTATTAAAGGTGGACTCGAGCCTTTCTTTGTTGCCTATGTACCCAATAGTTTGGTGCTCAAAGTCCGCGTAGTTCGGGGGTTGGACATTTGTTATCCATAGGTATGTTTTTCAACAAGGTGACTCGAGCCTTTCACAATTGTGTACGTACCGAATACTTTGTGATCAAAGTCCGCGTAGTTCGGGTTGGAATTGATTATTCATAGGTAATTTTAAAAAAGGTGGACTCAAATTTTTCTCGGCTACCTACGTACCAAATAAATTGTAATCAAAGTCGGTGTAGTTGGGGTTCGAGATTGATTATTAATAGGTATTTTTTTATTAAAGGTGGACTCGAGCCTTTCTTTGTTGCCTATGTACCCAATAGTTTGGTGCTCAAAGTCCGCGTAGTTCGGGGTTGGACAATGGTTATCCATAGGTATGTTTTTTAAAAGGTCAACTCGAGCCTTTCACAACTGTGTACGTACCGAATACTTTGTGATCAAAGTCCGCGTAGTTCGGGTTAGGATTGATTATTCATAGGTAATTTTAAAAAAGGTGGACTCAAATTTTTCTCGGCTACCTACGTACCAAATAAATTGTAATCAAAGTCGGTGTAGTTGGGGTTCGAGATTGATTATTAATAGGTATTTTTTTATTAAAGGTGGACTCGAGCCTTTCTTTGTTGCCTATGTACCCAATAGTTTGGTGCTCAAAGTCCGCGTAGTTCGGGGGATGGACCATGGTTATCCATAGGTATCTTTTTTAAAAGGTCAACTCGAGCCTTTCACAACTGTGTACGTACCGAATACTTTGTGATCAAAGTCCGCGTACTTCGGGTTGGGATTGATTATTCATAGGTAATTTTAAAAAAGGTGGACTCAAATTTTCTCGGCTACCTACGTACCCAATAATTTGTAATCAAAGTCCGTGTAGTTGGGGTTCGAGATTGATTATTAATAGGTATTTTTTTATTAAAGGTGGACTCGAGCCTTTCTTTGTTGCCTATGTACCCAATAGTTTGGTGCTCAAAGTCCGCGTAGTTCGGGGTTGGACGATTGGTTATCCATAGGTATTTTTTTAAAAAGTAAACTCGAGCCTTTCACAACTATGTACGTACCGAATACTTTGTGATCAAAGTCCGCGTAGTTTCGGGTTAGGATTGATTATTCATAGGTAATTTTAAAAAGGTGGACTCAAATTTTCTCGGCTACCTACGTACCAAATAAATTGTAATCAAAGTCCGTGTAGTTGGGGTTCGAGATTGATTATTAATAGGTATTTTTTTATTAAAGGTGGACTCGAGCCTTTCTTTGTTGCCTATGTACCCAATAGTTTGGTGCTCAAAGTCCGCGTATGTTCGGGGTTGGACAATGGTTATCCATAGGTATCTTTTTCAAAAAGGTCAACTCGAGCCTTTCACAACTGTGTACGTACCGAATACTTTGTGATCAAAGTCCGCGTAGTTCGGGTTAGGATTGATTATTCATAGGTAATTTTAAAAAAGGTGGACTCAAATTTTTCTCGGCTACCTACGTACCAAATAAATTGTAATCAAAGTCGGTGTAGTTGGGGTTCGAGATTGATTATTAATAGGTATTTTTTATTAAAGGTGGACTCGAGCCTTTCTTTGTTGCCTATGTACCCAATAGTTTGGTGCTCAAAGTCCGCGTAGTTTCGGGGTTGGAGATTGGTTATCCATAGGTATGTTTTTCAACAAGTAGAGTCAAGCCTTTCACAAATGTACGTACCGAATACTTTGTGATCAAAGTCCGCGTAGTTCGGGTTGGGATTGATTATTCATAGGTAATTTTAAAAAAGGTGGACTCAAATTTTTTCTCGGCTACCTACGTACCAAATAAATTGTAATCAAAGTCGGTGTAGTTGGGGTTCGAGATTGATTATTAATAGGTATTTTTTATTAAAGGTGGACTCGAGCCTTTCTTTGTTGCCTATGTACCCAATAGTTTGGTGCTCAAAGTCCGCGTAGTTCGGGGTTGGACAATGGTTATCCATAGGTATCTTTTTTAAAAGGTCAACTCGAGCCTTTCACAACTATGTACGTACCGAATACTTTGTGATCAAAGTCCGCGTACTTCGGGTTAGGATTGATTATTCATAGGTAATTTTAAAAAAGGTGGACTCAAATTTTTCTCGGCTACCTACGTACCAAATAAATTGTAATCAAAGTCGGTGTTAGTTGGGGTTCGAGATTGATTATTAATAGGTATTTTTTATTAAAGGTGGACTCGAGCCTTTCTTTGTTGCCTATGTACCCAATAGTTTGGTGCTCAAAGTCCGCGTATTTCGGGGTTGGACATTGGTTATCCATAGGTATCTTTTTTAAAAGGTCAACTCGAGCCTTTCACAACTGTGTACGTACCGAATACTTTGTGATCAATGTCCGCGTAGTTCGGGTTAGGATTGATTATTCATAGGTAATTTTATAAAAGGTGGACTCAAATTTTTCTCGGCTACCTACGTACCAAATAATTTGTAATCAAAGTCCGTGTAGTTGGGGTTCGAGATTGATTATTAATAGGTATTTTTTTATTAAAGGTGGACTCGAGCCTTTCTTTGTTGCCTATGTACCCAATAGTTTGGTGCTCAAAGTCCGCGTAGTTCGGGGTTGGAGATTGGTTATCCATAGGTATGTTTTTCAACAAGTAGAGTCAAGCCTTTCACAGCTGTGTACGTACCGAATACTTTGTGATCAAAGTCCGCGTAGTTCGGGTTGGAATTGATTATTCATAGGTAATTTTTAAAAAGGTGGACTCAAATTTTTCTCGGCTACCTACATACCAAATAAATTGTAATCAAAGTCGATGTAGTTGGGGTTCGAGATTGATTATTAATAGGTATTTTTTATTAAAGGTGGACTCGAGCCTTTCTTTCTTGCCTATGTACCCAATAGTTTGGTGCTCAAAGTACGCGTAGTTTGGGGTTGGACATTGGTTATCCATAGGTATCTTTTTCAACAAGTAGAGTCAAGCCTTTCACAATTGTGTACGTACCGAATACTTTGTGATCAAAGTCCGCGTACTTCGGGTTAGGATTGATTATTCATAGGTAATTATTAAAAAGGTGGACTCAAATTTTTCTCGGCTACCTACGTACCAAATAACTTGTAATCAAAGTCGGTGTTGTTGGGGTTCGAGATTGATTATTAATAGGTATTTTTTATTAAAGGTGGACTGGAGCCTTTCTTTGTTGTCTATGTACCCAATAGTTTGGGTTCAAAGTCCGTGTAGTTCGGGGTCGGACATAGGTTATCCATAGGTATCTTTTTTAAAAGTTCGACTCGAGCCTTTCACAACTATGTACGTACCGAATACTTTGTGATCAAAGTTCGCGTACTTCGGGTTGGGATTGATTATTCATAGGTAATTTTAAAAAAGGTGGACTCAAATCTTTCTCGGCTACCTACGTACCCAATAATTTGTAATCAATGTCCGTTTAGTTGGGGTTCGAGATTGATTATTAATAGGTATTTTTTATTAAAGGTGGACTCGAGCCTTTCTTTGTTGCCTACATACCCAATACTTTGGCTCAATGTCCGCGTATTTTGGGGTTGGCGATTTATTATCCATAGGTATCTTTTCTAACAAGTAAAGTCAAGCCTTTCACAGCTGTGTACGTACCGAATACTTTGTGATCAAAGTCCGCGTAGTTCGGGTTAGGATTGATTATTCATAGGTAATTTTAAAAAAGGTGGACTTAAATTTTTCTCGGCTACCTACGTACCAAATAAGTTGTAATCAAAGTCCATGTAGTTGGGGTTCGAGATTGATTATTAATAGGTAGTTTTTATTAAAAGTGGACTCGAGCCTTTCTTTGTTCCCTCTGTCCCCAATAGTTGGGGTCAAAATCCTCGTATTTTGGGGTTGGAGATTGATTATCCATAGGTATATTTTTCAACAAGTAGAGTCAAGCCTTTCACAACTGTGTACGTACCGAATACTTTGTGATCAAAGTCCGCGTAGTTCGGGTTGGAATTGAATATTCATAGGTAATTTTTAAAAAGGTGGACTCAAATTTTTCTCGGCTACCTACGTTCCAAATAAATTGTAATCAAAGTCGATGTTGTTGGGGTTCAAGATTGATTATTTATAGGTATTTTTTATTAAAGGCGGACTCGAGCCTTTCTTTCTTGTCTATGTACCCAATATTTTGGGATGAAAGTCCTCGTATTTTGGGGTTTGAGATTGATTATCCATAGGTATCTTTTTCAACAAGTAGAGTCAAGCCTTTCACGGCTACGTGTACGTACCGAATACTTTGTGATCAAAGTCCGCGTAGTTCGGGTTGGGATTGATTATTCATAGGTAATTATTAAAAAGGTGGACTCAAATTTTTCTCGGCTACCTACGTACCAAATAACTTGTAATCAAAGTCGGTGTTGTTGGGGTTCGAGATTGATCATTAATAGGTATTTTTTATTAAAGGCGGACTGGAGCCTTTCTTTGTTGTCTATGTACCCAATATTTTGGGTTCAAAGTCCGTGTAGTTCGGGGTCGGACATAGGTTATCCATAGGTATCTTTTTTAAAAGTTCGACTCGAGCCTTTCACAACTATGTCCGTACCGAATACTTTGGGATAAAAGTTCGCGTACTTCGGGTTGGGATTGATTATTCATAGGTAATTTTAAAAAAGGTGGACTCAAATCTTTTTCGGCTACCTACGTACCCAATAATTTGTAATCAATGTCCGTTTAGTTGGGGTTCGAGATTGATTATTAATAGGTATTTTTTATTAAAAGCAGACTCGAGCCATTCTCGGCTTCCTACATACCCAATACTTTGCGATCAATGTCCTCGTATTTTGGGGTTGGCGATTTATTATCCATAGGTATCTTTTTTAACAAGTAAAGTCAAGCCTTTCACAGCTGTGTACGTACCGAATACTTTGTGATCAAAGTCCGCGTAGCTCGGGTTAGGATTGATTATTCATAGGTAATTTTAAAAAAGGTGTACTCAAATATTTCTCGGCTACCTACGTACCAAATAAGTTGTAATCAAAGTCCATGTAGTTGGGGTTCGAGATTGATTATTAATAGGTAGTTTTTATTAAAAGCGGACTCAAGCCGTTCTCGGCTTCCTACATACCCAATACTTTGGGATCAAAGTCCTCGTATTTTGGGGTTGGAGATTGATTATCCATAGGTATATTTTTCAACAAGTAGAGTCAAGCCTTTCACAGCTGTGTACGTACCGAATACTTTGTGATCAAAGTCCGCGTAGTTCGGGGTGGAATTGAATATTCATAGGTAATTTTAAAAAAGGTGGACTCAAATTTTTCTCGGCTACCTACGTACCAAATAAATTGTAATCAAAGTCGATGTTGTTGGGGTTCAAGATTGATTATTTATAGGTATTTTTTATTAAAGGCGGACTCGAGCCTTTCTTTCTTGTCTATGTACCCAATATTTTGGGATGAAAGTCCTCGTATTTTGTGGTTTGAGATTGATTATCCATAGGTATGTTTTTCAACAAGTAGAGTCAAGCCTTTCACAAGTTTGTGTACGTACCGAATACTTTGTGATCAAAGTCCGCGTAGTTCGGGTTGGGATTGATTATTCATAGGTAATTATTAAAAAGGTGGACTCAAATTTTTCTCGGCTACCTACGTACCAAATAACTTGTAATCAAAGTCGGTGTTGTTGGGGTTCGAGATTGATTATTAATAGGTATTTTTTATTAAAGGCGGACTCGGAGCCTTTCTTTGTTGTCTATGTACCCAATATTTTGGGCTCAAAGTCCGCGTAGTTCGGGGTCGGACATAGGTTATCCATAGGTATCTTTTTTAAAAGGTCGACTCGAGCCTTTCACAACTATGTCCGTACCGAATACTTTGGGATCAAAGTTCGCGTACTTCGGGTTGGGATTGATTATTCATAGGTAATTTTAAAAAAGGTGGACTCAAATCTTTTTTCGGCTACCTACGTACCCAATAATTTGTAATCAATGTCCGTTTAGTTGGGGTTCGAGATTGATTATTAATAGGTATTTTTTATTAAAAGCAGACTCGAGCCATTCTCGGCTTCCTACATACCCAATACTTTGGGATCAATGTCCTCGTATTTTGGGGTTGGCGATTTATTATCCATAGGTATCTTTTCTAACAAGTAAAGTCAAGCCTTTCACCGCTGTGTACGTACCGAATACTTTGTGATCAAAGTCCGCGTAGTTCGGGTTAGGATTGATTATTCATAGGTAATTTTAAAAAAGGTGGACTTAAATATTTCTCGGCTACCTACGTACCAAATAAGTTGTAATCAAAGTCCATGTAGTTGGGGTTCGAGATTGATTATTAATAGGTAGTTTTTATTAAAAGCGGACTCGAGCCGTTCTCGGCTTCCTACATACCCAATACTTTGGGATCAAAGTCCTCGTATTTTGGGGTTGGAGATTGATTATCCATAGGTATATTTTTCAACAAGTAGAGTCAAGCCTTTCACAGCTGTGTACGTACCGAATACTTTGTGATCAAAGTCCGCGTAGTTCGGGTTGGAATTCAATATTCATAGGTAATTTTTAAAAAGGTGGACTCAAATTTTTCTCGGCTACCTACGTTCCAAATAAATTGTAATCAAAGTCGATGTTGTTGGGGTTCAAGATTGATTATTTATAGGTATTTTTTATTAAAGGCGGACTCGAGCCTTTCTTTCTTGTCTATGTACCCAATATTTTGGCATGAAAGTCCTCGTATTTTGGGGTTTGAGATTGATTATCCATAGGTTTCTTTTTCAACAAGTAGAGTCAAGCCTTTCACAATTTGTGTACGTACCGAATACTTTGTGATCAAAGTCCGCGTAGTTCGGGTTGGGATTGATTATTCATAGGTAATTATTAAAAAGGTGGACTCAAATTTTTCTCGGCTACCTACGTACCAAATAACTTGTAATCAAAGTCGGTGTTGTTGGGGTTCGAGATTGATCATTAATAGGTATTTTTTATTAAAGGCGGACTGGAGCCTTTCTTTGTTGTCTATGTACCCAATTATTTGGGTTCAAAGTCCGTGTAGTTCGGGGTCGGACATAGGTTATCCATAGGTATCTTTTTTAAAAGTTCGACTCGAGCCTTTCACAACTATGTCCGTACCGAATACTTTGGGATAAAAGTTCGCGTACTTCGGGTTGGGATTGATTATTCATAGGTAATTTTAAAAAAGGTGGACTCAGATCTTTCTCGGCTACCTACGTACCCAATAATTTGTAATCAATGTCCGTTTAGTTGGGGTTCGAGATTGATTATTAATAGGTATTTTTTATTAAAAGTAGACTCGAGCCATTCTCGGCTTCCTACATACCCAATACTTTGGGATCAATGTCCTCGTATTTTGGGGTTGGCGATTTATTATCCATAGGTATCTTTTCTAACAAGTAAAGTCAAGCCTTTCACCGCTGTGTACGTACCGAATACTTTGTGATCAAAGTCCGCGTAGTTCGGGTTAGGATTGATTATTCATAGGTAATTTTAAAAAAGGTGGACTTAAATATTTCTCGGCTACCTACGTACCAAATAAGTTGTAATCAAAGTCCATGTAGTTGGGGTTCGAGATTGATTATTAATAGGTAGTTTTTATTAAAAGCGGACTCGAGCCGTTCTCGGCTTCCTACATACCCAATACTTTGGGATCAAAGTCCTCGTATTTTGGGGTTGGAGATTGATTATCCATAGGTATATTTTTCAACAAGTAGAGTCAAGCCTTTCACGGTTGTGTACGTACCGAATACTTTGTGATCAAAGTCCGCGTAGTTCGGGTTGGAATTCAATATTCATAGGTAATTTTTAAAAAGGTGGACTCAAATTTTTCTCGGCTACCTACGTTCCAAATAAATTGTAATCAAAGTCGATGTTGTTGGGGTTCAAGATTGATTATTTATAGGTATTTTTTATTAAAGGCGGACTCGAGCCTTTCTTTCTTGTCTATGTACCCAATATTTTGGCATGAAAGTCCTCGTATTTTGGGGTTTGAGATTGATTATCCATAGGTTTCTTTTTCAACAAGTAGAGTCAAGCCTTTCACAGTTTGTGTACGTACCGAATACTTTGTGATCAAAGTCCGCGTAGTTCGGGTTGGGATTGATTATTCATAGGTAATTATTAAAAAGGTGGACTCAAATTTTTCTCGGCTACCTACGTACCAAATAACTTGTAATCAAAGTCGGTGTTGTTGGGGTTCGAGATTGATCATTAATAGGTATTTTTTATTAAAGGCGGATCGGAGCCTTTCTTTGTTGTCTATGTACCCAATTATTTGGGTTCAAAGTCCGTGTAGTTCGGGGTCGGACATAGGTTATCCATAGGTATCTTTTTTAAAAGTTCGACTCGAGCCATTCACAACTATGTCCGTACCGAATACTTTGGGATAAAAGTTCGCGTACTTCGGGTTGGGATTGATTATTCATAGGTAATTTTAAAAAAGGTGGACTCAGATCTTTCTCGGCTACCTACGTACCCAATAATTTGTAATCAATGTCCGTTTAGTTGGGGTTCGAGATTGATTATTAATAGGTATTTTTTATTAAAAGCGACTCGAGCCATTCTCGGCTTCCTACATACCCAATACTTTGCGATCAATGTCCTCGTATTTTGGGGTTGGCGATTTATTATCCATAGGTATCTTTTTTAACAAGTAAAGTCAAGCCTTTCACAGCTGTGTACGTACCGAATACTTTGTGATCAAAGTCCGCGTAGCTCGGGTTAGGATTGATTATTCATAGGTAATTTTAAAAAAGGTGGACTCAAATATTTCTCGGCTACCTACGTACCAAATAAGTTGTAATCAAAGTCCATGTAGTTGGGGTTCGAGATTGATTATTAATAGGTAGTTTTTATTAAAAGCGGACTCGAGCCGTTCTCGGCTTCCTACATACCCAATACTTTGGGATCAAAGTCCTCGTATTTTGGGGTTGGAGATTGATTATCCATAGGTATATTTTTCAACAAGTAGAGTCAAGCCTTTCACAAGTTTGTGTACGTACCGAATACTTTGTGATCAAAGTCCACGTAGTTCGGGTTGGAATTGAATATTCATAGGTAATTTTAAAAAAGGTGGACTCAAATTTTTCTCGGCTACCTACGTACCAAATAAATTGTAATCAAAGTCGATGTTGTTGGGGTTCAAGATTGATTATTTATAGGTATTTTTTATTAAAGGCGGACTCGAGCCTTTCTTTCTTGTCTATGTACCCAATATTTTGGCATGAAAGTCCTCGTATTTTGCGGTTTGAGATTGATTATCCATAGGTATCTTTTTCAACAAGTAGAGTCAAGCCTTTCACAACTGTTGTGTACGTACCGAATACTTTGTGATCAAAGTCCGCGTAGTTCGGGTTGGGATTGATTATTCATAGGTAATTATTAAAAAGGTGGACTCAAATTTTTCTCGGCTACCTACGTACCAAATAACTTGTAATCAAAGTCGGTGTTGTTGGGGTTCGAGATTGATTATTAATAGGTATTTTTTATTAAAGGCGGACTGGAGCCTTTCTTTGTTGTCTATGTACCCAATTATTTGGGTTCAAAGTCCGTGTAGTTCGGGGTCGGACATAGGTTATCCATAGGTATCTTTTTTAAAAGTTCGACTCGAGCCTTTCACAACTATGTCCGTACCGAATACTTTGGGATAAAAGTTCGCGTACTTCGGGTTGGGATTGATTATTCATAGGTAATTTTAAAAAAGGTGGACTCAGATCTTTCTCGGCTACCTACGTACCCAATAATTTGTAATCAATGTCCGTTTAGTTGGGGTTCGAGATTGATTATTAATAGGTATTTTTTATTAAAAGCAGACTCGAGCCATTCTCGGCTTCCTACATACCCAATACTTTGCGATCAATGTCCTCGTATTTTGGGGTTGGCGATTTATTATCCATAGGTATCTTTTTTAACAAGTAAAGTCAAGCCTTTCACGTACTGTGTACGTACCGAATACTTTGTGATCAAAGTCCGCGTAGCTCGGGTTAGGATTGATTATTCATAGGTAATTTTAAAAAAGGTGGACTCAAATATTTCTCGGCTACCTACGTACCAAATAAGTTGTAATCAAAGTCCATGTAGTTGGGGTTCGAGATTGATTATTAATAGGTAGTTTTTATTAAAAGCGGACTCGAGCCGTTCTCGGCTTCCTACATACCCAATACTTTGGGATGAATGTCCTCGTATTTTGGGGTTTGAGATTGATTATCCATAGGTATGTTTTTCAACAAGTAGAGTCAAGCCTTTCACAACTGTGTACGTACCGAATACTTTGTGATCAAAGTCCGCGTAGTTCGGGTTGGGATTGATTATTCATAGGTAATTATTGAAAAGGTGGATTCAAATTTTTCTCGGCTACCTACGTACCAAATAACTTGTAATCAAAGTCGGTGTTGTTGGGGTTCGAGATTGATTATTAATAGGTATTTTTTATTAAAGGCGGACTGGAGCCTTTCTTTGTTGTCTATGTACCCAATATTTTGGGCTCAAAGTCCGCGTAGTTCGGGGTCGGACATAGGTTATCCATAGGTATCTTTTTTAAAAGGTCGACTCGAGCCTTTCACAACTATGTCCGTACCGAATACTTTGGGATCAAAGTTCGCGTACTTCGGGTTGGGATTGATTATTCATAGGTAATTTTAAAAAAGGTGGACTCAGATCTTTCTCGGCTACCTACGTACCCAATGATTTGTAATCAATGTCCGTTTAGTTGGGGTTCGAGATTGATTATTAATAGGTATTTTTTATTATAAGCAGACTCGAGCCATTCTCGGCTTCGTACATACCCAATACTTTGGGATCAATGTCCTCGTATTTTGGGGTTGGCGATTTATTATCCATAGGTATCTTTTTTAACAAGTAAAGTCAAGCCTTTCACAACTATGTGTACGTACCGAATACTTTGTGATCAAAGTCCGCGTAGCTCGGGTTAGGATTGATTATTCATAGGTAATTTTAAAAAAGGTGGACTCAAATATTTCTCGGCTACCTACGTACCAAATAAGTTGTAATCAAAGTCCATGTAGTTGGGGTTCGAGATTGATTATTAATAGGTATTTTTTATTAAAGGCGGACTCGAGCCTTTCTTTCTTGTCTATGTACCCAATATTTTGGGATGAAAGTCCTCGTATTTTGGGGTTTGAGATTGATTATCCATAGGTATCTTTTTCAACAAGTAGAGTCAAGCCTTTCACAAGTACCGTGTACGTACCGAATACTTTGTGATCAAAGTCTGCGTAGTTCGGGTTGGGATTGATTATTCATAGGTAATTATTAAAAAGGTGGATTCAAATTTTTCTCGGCTACCTACGTACCAAATAACTTGTAATCAAAGTCGGTGTTGTTGGGGTTCGAGATTGATAATTAATAGGTATTTTTTATTAAAGGCGGACTGGAGCCTTTCTTTGTTGTCTATGTACCCAATATTTTGGGCTCAAAGTCCGCGTAGTTCGGGGTCGGACATAGGTTATCCATAGGTATCTTTTTTAAAAGGTCGACTCGAGCCTTTCACAACTATGTCCGTACCGAATACTTTGGGATCAAAGTTCGCGTACTTCGGGTTGGGATTGATTATTCATAGGTAATTTTAAAAAAGGTGGACTCAGATCTTTCTCGGCTACCTACGTACCCAATAATTTGTAATCAATGTCCTTTTAGTTGGGGTTCGAGATTGATTATTAATAGGTATTTTTTATTATAAGCAGACTCGAGCCATTCTCGGCTTCCTACATACCCAATACTTTGGGATCAAAGTCCTCGTATTTTGGGGTTGGCGATTTATTATCCATAGCTATCTTTTTTAACAAGTAAAGTCAAGCCTTTCACAATAGCTGTGTACGTACCGAATACTTTGTGATCAAAGTCCGCGTAGTTCGGGTTGGGGTTGATTATTCATAGGTAATTTTAAAAAAGGTGGACTCAAATATTTCTCGGCTACCTACGTACCAAATAAGTTGTAATCAAAGTCCATGTAGTTGGGGTTCGAGATTGATTATTAATAGGTAGTTTTTATTAAAAGCGGACTCGAGCCGTTCTCGGCTTCCTACATACCCAATACTTTGGGATCAAAGTCCTCGTATTTTGGGGTTGGAGATTGATTATCCATAGGTATATTTTTCAACAAGTAGAGTCAAGCCTTTCACGGTACCGTGTACGTACCGAATACTTTGTGATCAAAGTCCGCGTAGTTTGGGTTTGAATTGAATATTCATAGGTAATTTTAAAAAAGGCGGACTCAAATTTTTCTCGGCTACTTACGTACCAAATAAGTTGTAATCAAAGTCGGTGTTGTTGGGGTTCAAGATTGATTATTTATAGGTATTTTTTATTAAAGGCGGACTCGAGCCTTTCTTTGTTGTCTATGTACCCAATATTTTGGGCTCAAAGTCCGCGTAGTTCGGGGTCGGACATAGGTTATCCATAGGTATCTTTTTTAAAAGGTCGACTCGAGCCTTTCACAACTATGTCCGTACCGAATACTTTGGGATCAAAGTTCGCGTACTTCGGGTTGGGATTGATTATTCATAGGTAATTTTAAAAAAGGTGGACTCGTATCTTTCTCGGCTACCTACGTACCCAATAATTTGTAATCAATGTCCGTTTAGTTGGGGTTCGAGATTGATTATTAATAGGTATTTTTTATTACGAAAGCACTCGAGACGTTCTCGGCTTCCTACATACCCAATACTTTGGGATCAAAGTACTCGTATTTTGGTGTTGGACATTGATTATCCATAGGTATCTTTTTCAACAAGTAAAGTCAAGCCTTTCACAACATTACGTGTACGTACCGAATACTTTGTGATCAAAGTCCGCGCGATTCGGGTTTTTATTGATTATTCATAGGTAATTTTTAAAAAGGTAGACTCAAAATTTTCTCGGCTACCTACGTACCAAATAAGTTGTAATCAAAGTCGGTGTTGTTGGGGTTGGAGATTGATTATTAATAGGTATTTTTTATTAAAGGCGGACTCGAGCCTTTCTTTCTTGTCTATGTACCCAATATTTTGGGATGAAAGTCCTCGTATTTTGGGGTTTGAGATTGATTATCCATAGGTATCTTTTTCAACAAGTAAAGTCAAGCCTTTCACAGCTGTGTACGTACCGAATAATTTGTGATCAAAGTACGCGTAGTTCGGGTTGGGATTGATTATTCATAGGTAATTTTTAAAAAGGTGGACTCAAATATTTCTCGGCTACCTACGTACCAAATAAGTTGTAATCAAAGTCGGTGTTGTTGGGGTTGGAGATTGATTATTAATAGGTATTTTTTATTAAAGGCGGACTCGAGCCTTTCTTTCTTGTCTATGTACCCAATATTTTGGGCTCAAAGTGCGCGTAGGTTGGGGTTGGACATTTGTTATCCATAGGTATCTTTTTTAAAAGGTCGACTCGAGCCTTTCACAACTGTGTATGTACCGAATACTTTGTGATCAAAGTCCGCGTACTTCGGGTTGGGATTGATTATTCATAGGTAATTTTTAAAAAGGTGGACTCAAATCTTTCTCGGCTACCTACGTACCCAATAATTTGTAATCAAAGTCCGTGTAGTTGGGGTTCGAGATTGATTATTAATAGGTATTTTTTATTAAAAGCGGGCTCGAGTCATTCTCGGCTTCCTACATACCCAATACTTTGGGATCAAAGTCCTCGTATTTTGGGGTTGGAGATTGATTATCCATAGGTATCTTTTTCAACAAGTAAAGTCAAGCCTTTCACATTTGTGTACGTACCGAATACTTTGTGATCAAAGTCCGCGTAGTTCGGGTTGGGATTGATTATTCATAGGTAATTTTTAAAAAGGTGGACTCAAATTTTTCTTGGCTACATACGTACCAAATAAATTGTAATCAATGTCGGTGTTGTTGGGGTTGGAGATTGATTATTATTAGGTATTTTTTATTAAAGGCGGACTCGAGCCTTTCTTTCTTGTCTATGTACCCAATATTTTGGGCTCAAAGTGCGCGTAGGTTGGGGTTGGACATTTGTTATCCATAGGTATCTTTTTTAAAAGGTCGACTCGAGCCTTTCACAAGCGTGTATGTACCGAATACTTTGTGATCAAAGTCCGCGTACTTCGGGTTGGGATTGATTATTCATAGGTAATTTTTAAAAAGGTGGACTCAAATCTTTCTCGGCTACCTACGTACCCAATAATTTGTAATCAAAGTCCGTGTAGTTGGGGTTCGAGATTGATTATTAATAGGTATTTTTTATTAAAAGCGGGCTCGAGCCATTCTCGGCTTCCTACATACCCAATACTTTGGGATCAAAGTCCTCGTATTTTGGGGTTGGAGATTGATTATCCATAGGTATCTTTTTCAACAAGTAAAGTCAAGCCTTTCACAAGTTGTGTGTACGTACCGAATACTTTGTGATCAAAGTCCGCGTAGTTCGGGTTGGGATTGATTATTCATAGGTAATTTTTAAAAAGGTGGACTCAAATTTTTCTCGGCTACCTACGTACCAAATGAATTATAATCAAAGTCGGTGTTGTTGGGGTTGGAGATTGATTACTAATAGGTATTTTTTATTAAAGGCGGACTCGAGCCTTTCTTTCTTGTCTATGTACCCAATATTTTGGGCTCAAAGTGCGCGTAGGTTGGGGTTGGACATTTGTTATCCATAGGTATCTTTTTTAAAAGGTCGACTCGAGCCTTTCACAAGCGTGTATGTACCGAATACTTTGTGATCAAAGTCCGCGTACTTCAGGTTGGGATTGATTATTCATAGGTAATTTTTAAAAAGGTGGACTCAAATCTTTCTCGGCTACCTACGTACCCAATAATTTGTAATCAATGTCCGTTTAGTTGGGGTTCGAGATTGATTATTAATAGGTATTTTTTATTAAAAGCGGACTCGAGCCATTCTCGGCTTCCTACATACCCAATACATTGGGATCAAAGTCCTCGTATTTTGTGGTTGGAGATTGATTATCCATAGGTATGTTTTTCAACAAGTAAAGTAAAGCCTTTCACAGCTGTGTACGTACCGAATACTTTGTGATCAAAGTCCGCGTAGTTTGGGTTGGGACTGATTATTCATATGTAATTTTTAAAAAGGTGGACTCAAATTTTTCTCGGCTACCTACGTACCAAATGAATTATAATCAAAGTCGGTGTTGTTGGGGTTGGAGATTGATTACTAATAGGTATTTTTTATTAAAGGCGGACTCGAGCCTTTCTTTCTTGTCTATGTACCCAATATTTTGGGCTCAAAGTGCGCGTAGGTTGGGGTTGGACATTTGTTATCCATAGGTATCTTTTTTAAAAGGTCGACTCGAGCCTTTCACAATCGTGTATGTACCGAATACTTTGGGATCAAAGTCCGCGTACTTCGGGTTGGGATTGATTACTCATAGGTAATTTTAAAAAAGGTGGACTCAAATCTTTCTCGGCTACCTACGTACCCAATAATTTGTAATCAATGTCCGTTTAGTTGGGGTTCGAGATTGATTATTAATAGGTATTTTTTATTACGAAAGCACTCGAGACGTTCTCGGCTTCCTACATACCCAATACTTTGGGATCAAAGTACTCGTATTTTGGTGTTGGACATTGATTATCGATAGGTATCTTTTTCAACAAGTAAAGTCAAGCATTTCACAGCTGTGTACGTACCGAATACTTTGTGATCAAAGTCCACGCAGTTCGGGTTTGTATTGATTATTCATAGGTAATTTTTAAAAAGGTAGACTCAAAATTTTCTCGGCTACCTATGTACCAAATAAGTTGTAATCAAAGTCGGTGTTGTTGGGGTTGGAGATTGATTATTAATAGGTATTTTTTATTAAAGGCGGACTCGAGCCTTTCTTTCTTGTCTATGTACCCAATATTTTGGGATGAAAGTACTCGTATTTTGGGGTTTGAGATTGATTATCCATAGGTATCTTTTTCAACAAGTAAAGTCAAGCCTTTCACAGCTGTGTACGTATCGAATAATTTGTGATCAAAGTCCGCGTAGTTCGGGTTGGGATTGATTATTCATAGGTAATTTTTAAAAAGGTGGACTCAAATTTTTCTCGGCTACATACATACCAAATAAATTGTATTCAAAGTCGGTGTTGTTGGGGTTGGAGATTGATTATTAATAGGTATTTTTTATTAAAGGCGGACTCGAGCCTTTCTTTCTTGTCTATGTACCCAATATTTTGGGCTCAAAGTGCGCGTAGGTTGGGGTTGGACATTTGTTATCCATAGGTATCTTTTTTAAAAGGTCGACTCGAGCCTTTCACAACCGTGTATGTACCGAATACTTTGTGATCAAAGTCCGCGTACTTCGGGTTGGGATTGATTATTCATAGGTAATTTTTAAAAAGGTGGACTCAAATCTTTCTCGGCTACATACGTACCAAATAAATTGTAATCAATGTCGGTGTTGTTGGGGTTGGAGATTGATTATTAATAGGTATTTTTTATTAAAGGCGGACTCGAGCCTTTCTTTCTTGTCTATGTACCCAATATTTTGGGCTCAAAGTGCGCGTAGGTTGGGGTTGGACATTTGTTATCCATAGGTATCTTTTTTAAAAGGTCGACTCGAGCCTTTCACAATCGTGTATGTACCGAATACTTTGGGATCAAAGTCCGCGTACTTCGGGTTGGGATTGATTATTCATAGGTAATTTTAAAAAAGGTGGACTCAAATCTTTCTCGGCTACCTACGTACCCAATAATTTGTAATTAATGTCCGTTTAGTTGGGGTTCGAGATTGATTATTAATAGGTATTTTTTATTACGAAAGCACTCGAGACGTTCTCGGCTTCCTACATACCCAATACTTTGGGATCAAAGTACTCGTATTTTGGAGTTGGACATTGATTATCCATAGGTATCTTTTTCAACAAGTAAAGTCAAGCCTTTCACAGCTGTGTACGTACCGAATACTTTGTGATCAAAGTCCGCGTAGTTCGGGTTGGGATTGATTATTCATAGGTAATTTTTAAAAAGGTGGACTCAAATTTTTCTCGGCTACATACATACCAAATAAATTGTAATCAAAGTCGGTGTTGTTGGGGTTGGAGATTGATTATTAATAGGTATTTTTTATTAAAGGCGGACTCGAGCCTTTCTTTCTTGTCTATGTACCCAATATTTTGGGCTCAAAGTGCGCGTAGGTTGGGGTTGGACATTTGTTATCCATAGGTATCTTTTTTAAAAGGTCGACTCGAGCCTTTCACAACGTGTATGTACCGAATACTTTGTGATCAAAGTCCGCGTACTTCGGGTTGGGATTGATTATTCATAGGTAATTTTTAAAAAGGTGGACTCAAATCTCTCTCGGCTACATACGTACCAAATAAATTGTAATCAATGTCGGTGTTGTTGGGGTTGGAGATTGATTATTAATAGGTATTTTTTATTAAAGGCGGACTCGAGCCTTTCTTTCTTGTCTATGTACCCAATATTTTGGGCTCAAAGTGCGCGTAGGTTGGGGTTGGACATTTGTTATCCATAGGTATCTTTTTTAAAAGGTCGACTCGAGCCTTTCACAACTGTGTATGTACCGAATACTTTGGGATCAAAGTCCGCGTACTTCGGGTTGGGATTGATTATTCATAGGTAATTTTAAAAAAGGTGGACTAAAATCTTTCCCGGCTACCTACGTACCCAATAATTTGTAATTAATGTCCGTTTAGTTGGGGTTCGAGATTGATTATTAATAGGTATTTTTTATTACGAAAGCACTCGAGACGTTCTCGGCTTCCTACATACCCAATACTTTGGGATCAAAGTACTCGTATTTTGGTGTTGGACATTGATTATCCATAGGTATCTTTTTCAACAAGTAAAGTCAAGCCTTTCACAACGTTTGTGTACGTACCGAATACTTTGTGATCAAAGTCCGCGCAGTTCGGGTTTGTATTGATTATTCATAGGTAATTTTTAAAAAGGTAGACTCAAAATTTTCTCGGCTACCTACGTACCAAATAAGTTGTAATCAAAGTCGGCGTTGTTGGGGTTGGAGATTGATTATTCATAGGTATTTTTTATTAAAGGCGGACTCGAGCCTTTCTTTCTTGTCTATGTACCCAATATTTTGGGATGAAAGTCCTCGTATTTTGGGGTTTGAGATTGATTATCCATAGGTATCTTTTTCAACAAGTAAAGTCAAGCCTTTCACAAGTTGTGTACGTACCGAATAATTTGTGATCAAAGTCCGCGTAGTTCGGGTTGGGATTGATTATTCCTAGGTAATTTTTAAAAAGGTGGACTCAAATTTTTCTCGGCTACATACGTACCAAATAAATTGTAATCAAAGTCGGTGTTGTTGGGGTTGGAGATTGATTATTAATAGGTATTTTTTATTAAAGGCGGACTCGAGCCTTTCTTTCTTGTCTATGTACCCAATATTTTGGGCTCAAAGTGCGCGTAGGTTGGGGTTGGACATTTGTTATCCATAGGTATCTTTTTTAAAAGGTCGACTCGAGCCTTTCACAACCGTGTATGTACCGAATACTTTGTGATCAAAGTCCGCGTACTTCGGGTTGGGATTGATTATTCATAGGTAATTTTTAAAAAGGTGGACTCAAATCTTTCTCGGCTACATACGTACCAAATAAATTGTAATCAATGTCGGTGTTGTTGGGGTTGGAGATTGATTATTAATAGGTATTTTTTATTAAAGGCGGACTCGAGCCTTTCTTTCTTGTCTATGTACCCAATATTTTGGGCTCAAAGTGCGCGTAGGTTGGGGTTGGACATTTGTTATCCATAGGTATCTTTTTTAAAAGGTCGACTCGAGCCTTTCACAATCGTGTATGTACCGAATACTTTGGGATCAAAGTCCGCGTACTTCGGGTTGGGATTGATTACTCATAGGTAATTTTAAAAAAGGTGGACTCAAATCTTTCTCGGCTACCTACGTACCCAATAATTTGTAATCAATGTCCGTTTAGTTGGGGTTCGAGATTGATTATTAATAGGTATTTTTTATTACGAAAGCACTCGAGACGTTCTCGGCTTCCTACATACCCAATACTTTGGGATCAAAGTACTCGTATTTTGGTGTTGGACATTGATTATCCATAGGTATCTTTTTCAACAAGTAAAGTCAAGCCTTTCACAGCTGTGTACGTACCGAATACTTTGTGATCAAAGTCCACGCAGTTCGGGTTTGTATTGATTATTCATAGGTAATTTTTAAAAAGGTAGACTCAAAATTTTCTCGGCTACCTATGTACCAAATAAGTTGTAATCAAAGTCGGTGTTGTTGGGGTTGGAGATTGATTATTAATAGGTATTTTTTATTAAAGGCGGACTCGAGCCTTTCTTTCTTGTCTATGTACCCAATATTTTGGGATGAAAGTCCTCGTATTTTGGGGTTTGAGATTGATTATCCATAGGTATCTTTTTCAACAAGTAAAGTCAAGCCTTTCACAGCTGTGTACGTACCGAATAATTTGGGATCAAAGTCCGCGTACTTCGGGTTGGGATTGATTACTCATAGGTAATTTTAAAAAAGGTGGACTCAAATCTTTCTCGGCTACCTACGTACCCAATAATTTGTAATCAATGTCCGTTTAGTTGGGGTTCGAGATTGATTATTAATAGGTATTTTTTATTACGAAAGCACTCGAGACGTTCTCGGCTTCCTACATACCCAATACTTTGGGATCAAAGTACTCGTATTTTGGTGTTGGAGATTGATTATCCATAGGTATCTTTTTCAACAAGTAAAGTCAAGCCTTTCTCAGTGTACGTACCGAATAATTTGTGATCAAAGTCCGCGTAGTTCGGGTTGGGATTGATTATTCATAGGTAATTTTTAAAAAGGTGGACTCAAATTTTTCTCGGCTACATACGTACCAAATAAATTGTAATCAAAGTCGGTGTTGTTGGGGTTGGAGATTGATTATTAATAGGTATTTTTTATTAAAGGCGGACTCGAGCCTTTCTTTCTTGTCTATGTACCCAATATTTTGGGCTCAAAGTGCGCGTAGGTTGGGGTTGGACATTTGTTATCCATAGGTATCTTTTTTAAAAGGTCGACTCGAGCCTTTCACAAGCGTGTATGTACCGAATACTTTGTGATCAAAGTCCGCGTACTTCGGGTTGGGATTGATTATTCATAGGTAATTTTTAAAAAGGTGGACTCAAATCTTTCTCGGCTACATACGTACCAAATAAATTGTAATCAATGTCGGTGTTGTTGGGGTTGGAGATTGATTATTAATAGGTATTTTTTATTAAAGGCGGACTCGAGCCTTTCTTTCTTGTCTATGTACCCAATATTTTGGGCTCAAAGTGCGCGTAGGTTGGGGTTGGACATTTGTTATCCATAGGTATCTTTTTTAAAAGGTCGACTCGAGCCTTTCACAACTGTGTATGTACCGAATACTTTGGGATCAAAGTCCGCGTACTTCGGGTTGGGATTGATTACTCATAGGTAATTTTAAAAAAGGTGGACTCAAATCTTTCTCGGCTACCTACGTACCCAATAATTTGTAATCAATGTCCGTTTAGTTGGGGTTCGAGATTGATTATTAATAGGTATTTTTTATTACGAAAGCACTCGAGACGTTCTCGGCTTCCTACATACCCAATACTTTGGGATCAAAGTACTCGTATTTTGGTGTTGGACATTGATTATCCATAGGTATCTTTTTCAACAAGTAAAGTCAAGCCTTTCACAGCTGTGTACGTACCGAATACTTTGTGATCAAAGTCCGCGCAGTTCGGGTTTGTATTGATTATTCATAGGTAATTTTTAAAAAGGTAGACTCAAAATTTTCTCGGCTACCTATGTACCAAATAAGTTGTAATCAAAGTCGGTGTTGTTGGGGTTGGAGATTGATTATTAATAGGTATTTTTTATTAAAGGCGGACTCGAGCCTTTCTTTCTTGTCTATGTACCCAATATTTTGGGATGAAAGTACTCGTATTTTGGGGTTTGAGATTGATTATCCATAGGTATCTTTTTCAACAAGTAAAGTCAAGCCTTTCACAGCTGTGTACGTACCGAATAATTTGTGATCAAAGTCCGCGTAGTTCGGGTTGGGATTGATTATTCATAGGTAATTTTTAAAAAGGTGGACTCAAATTTTTCTCGGCTACATACATACCAAATAAATTGTAATCAAAGTCGGTGTTGTTGGGGTTGGAGATTGATTATTAATAGGTATTTTTTATTAAAGGCGGACTCGAGCCTTTCTTTCTTGTCTATGTACCCAATATTTTGGGCTCAAAGTGCGCGTAGGTTGGGGTTGGACATTTGTTATCCATAGGTATCTTTTTTAAAAGGTCGACTCGAGCCTTTCACAACCGTGTATGTACCGAATACTTTGGGATCAAAGTCCGCGTACTTCGGGTTGGGATTGATTACTCATAGGTAATTTTTAAAAAGGTGGACTCAAATCTTTCTCGGCTACCTACGTACCCAATAATTTGTAATCAATGTCCGTTTAGTTGGGGTTCGAGATTGATTATTAATAGGTATTTTTTATTACGAAAGCACTCGAGACGTTCTCGGCTTCCTACATACCCAATACTTTGGGATCAAAGTACTCGTATTTTGGTGTTGGACATTGATTATCCATAGGTATCTTTTTCAACAAGTAAAGTCAAGCCTTTCACAGCTTGTGTACGTACCGAATACTTTGTGATCAAAGTCCACGTAGTTCGGGTTTGTATTGATTATTCATAGGTAATTTTTAAAAAGGTAGACTCAAAATTTTCTCGGCTACCTATGTACCAAATAAGTTGTAATCAAAGTCGGTGTTGTTGGGGTTGGAGATTGATTATTAATAGGTATTTTTTATTAAAGGCGGACTCGAGCCTTTCTTTCTTGTCTATGTACCCAATATTTTGGGATGAAAGTCCTCGTATTTTGGGGTTTGAGATTGATTATCCATAGGTATCTTTTTCAACAAGTAAAGTCAAGCCTTTCACAGCTGTGTGTACGTACCGAATAATTTGGGATCAAAGTCCGCGTACTTCGGGTTGGGATTGATTACTCATAGGTAATTTTAAAAAAGGTGGACTCAAATCTTTCTCGGCTACCTACGTACCCAATAATTTGTAATCAATGTCCGTTTAGTTGGGGTTCGAGATTGATTATTAATAGGTATTTTTTATTACGAAAGCACTCGAGACGTTCTCGGCTTCCTACATACCCAATACTTTGGGATCAAAGTACTCGTATTTTGGTGTTGGAGATTGATTATCCATAGGTATCTTTTTCAACAAGTAAAGTCAAGCCTTTCACAGCTGTGTACGTACCGAATAATTTGTGATCAAAGTCCGCGTAGTTCGGGTTGGGATTGATTATTCATAGGTAATTTTTAAAAAGGTGGACTCAAATTTTTCTCGGCTACATACGTACCAAATAAATTGTAATCAAAGTCGGTGTTGTTGGGGTTGGAGATTGATTATTAATAGGTATTTTTTATTAAAGGCGGACTCGAGCCTTTCTTTCTTGTCTATGTACCCAATATTTTGGGCTCAAAGTGCGCGTAGGTTGGGGTTGGACATTTGTTATCCATAGGTATCTTTTTTAAAAGGTCGACTCGAGCCTTTCACAACTGTGTATGTACCGAATACTTTGTGATCAAAGTCCGCGTACTTCGGGTTGGGATTGATTATTCATAGGTAATTTTTAAAAAGGTGGACTCAAATCTTTCTCGGCTACATACGTACCAAATAAATTGTAATCAATGTCGGTGTTGTTGGGGTTGGAGATTGATTATTAATAGGTATTTTTTATTAAAGGCGGACTCGAGCCTTTCTTTCTTGTCTATGTACCCAATATTTTGGGCTCAAAGTGCGCGTAGGTTGGGGTTGGACATTTGTTATCCATAGGTATCTTTTTTAAAAGGTCGACTCGAGCCTTTCACAACTGTGTATGTACCGAATACTTTGGGATCAAAGTCCGCGTACTTCGGGTTGGGATTGATTACTCATAGGTAATTTTAAAAAAGGTGGACTCAAATCTTTCTCGGCTACCTACGTACCCAATAATTTGTAATCAATGTCCGTTTAGTTGGGGTTCGAGATTGATTATTAATAGGTATTTTTTATTACGAAAGCACTCGAGACGTTCTCGGCTTCCTACATACCCAATACTTTGGGATCAAAGTACTCGTATTTTGGTGTTGGACATTGATTATCCATAGGTATCTTTTTCAACAAGTAAAGTCAAGCCTTTCACAATTGTGTACGTACCGAATACTTTGTGATCAAAGTCCGCGTAGTTCGGGTTTGTATTGATTATTCATAGGTAATTTTTAAAAAGGTAGACTCAAAATTTTCTCGGCTACCTATGTACCAAATAAGTTGTAATCAAAGTCGGTGTTGTTGGGGTTGGAGATTGATTATTAATAGGTATTTTTTATTAAAGGCGGACTCGAGCCTTTCTTTCTTGTCTATGTACCCAATATTTTGGGATGAAAGTACTCGTATTTTGGGGTTTGAGATTGATTATCCATAGGTATCTTTTTCAACAAGTAAAGTCAAGCCTTTCACGAGTTTGTGTACGTACCGAATAATTTGTGATCAAAGTCCGCGTAGTTCGGGTTGGGATTGATTATTCATAGGTAATTTTTAAAAAGGTGGACTCAAATTTTTCTCGGCTACATACATACCAAATAAATTGTAATCAAAGTCGGTGTTGTTGGGGTTGGAGATTGATTATTAATAGGTATTTTTTATTAAAGGCGGACTCGAGCCTTTCTTTCTTGTCTATGTACCCAATATTTTGGGCTCAAAGTGCGCGTAGGTTGGGGTTGGACATTTGTTATCCATAGGTATCTTTTTTAAAAGGTCGACTCGAGCCTTTCACAATCGTGTATGTACCGAATACTTTGTGATCAAAGTCCGCGTACTTCGGGTTGGGATTGATTATTCATAGGTAATTTTTAAAAAGGTGGACTCAAATCTTTCTCGGCTACATACGTACCAAATAAATTGTAATCAATGTCGGTGTTGTTGGGGTTGGAGATTGATTATTAATAGGTATTTTTTATTAAAGGCGGACTCGAGCCTTTCTTTCTTGTCTATGTACCCAATATTTTGGGCTCAAAGTGCGCGTAGGTTGGGGTTGGACATTTGTTATCCATAGGTATCTTTTTTAAAAGGTCGACTCGAGCCTTTCACAATCGTGTATGTACCGAATACTTTGGGATCAAAGTCCGCGTACTTCGGGTTGGGATTGATTATTCATAGGTAATTTTAAAAAAGGTGGACTCAAATCTTTCTCGGCTACCTACGTACCCAATAATTTGTAATTAATGTCCGTTTAGTTGGGGTTCGAGATTGATTATTAATAGGTATTTTTTATTACGAAAGCACTCGAGACGTTCTCGGCTTCCTACATACCCAATACTTTGGGATCAAAGTACTCGTATTTTGGTGTTGGACATTGATTATCCATAGGTATCTTTTTCAACAAGTAAAGTCAAGCCTTTCACAGTTTGTGTACGTACCGAATACTTTGTGATCAAAGTCCGCGTAGTTCGGGTTTGTATTGATTATTCATAGGTAATTTTTAAAAAGGTAGACTCAAAATTTTCTCGGCTACCTACGTACCAAATAAGTTGTAATCAAAGTCGGTGTTGTTGGGGTTGGAGATTGATTATTCATAGGTATTTTTTATTAAAGGCGGACTCGAGCCTTTCTTTCTTGTCTATGTACCCAATATTTTGGGATGAAAGTACTCGTATTTTGGGGTTTGAGATTGATTATCCATAGGTATCTTTTTCAACAAGTAAAGTCAAGCCTTTCACACTTGTGTACGTACCGAATAATTTGTGATCAAAGTCCGCGTAGTTCGGGTTGGGATTGATTATTCATAGGTAATTTTTAAAAAGGTGGACTCAAATTTTTCTCGGCTACATACATACCAAATAAATTGTAATCAAAGTCGGTGTTGTTGGGGTTGGAGATTGATTATTAATAGGTATTTTTTATTAAAGGCGGACTCGAGCCTTTCTTTCTTGTCTATGTACCCAATATTTTGGGCTCAAAGTGCGCGTAGGTTGGGGTTGGACATTTGTTATCCATAGGTATCTTTTTTAAAAGGTCGACTCGAGCCTTTCACAATCGTGTATGTACCGAATACTTTGTGATCAAAGTCCGCGTACTTCGGGTTGGGATTGATTATTCATAGGTAATTTTTAAAAAGGTGGACTCAAATCTTTCTCGGCTACATACGTACCAAATAAATTGTAATCAATGTCGGTGTTGTTGGGGTTGGAGATTGATTATTAATAGGTATTTTTTATTAAAGGCGGACTCGAGCCTTTCTTTCTTGTCTATGTACCCAATATTTTGGGCTCAAAGTGCGCGTAGGTTGGGGTTGGACATTTGTTATCCATAGGTATCTTTTTTAAAAGGTCGACTCGAGCCTTTCACAATCGTGTATGTACCGAATACTTTGGGATCAAAGTCCGCGTACTTCGGGTTGGGATTGATTATTCATAGGTAATTTAAAAAAGGTGGACTCAAATCTTTCTCGGCTACCTACGTACCCAATAATTTGTAATTAATGTCCGTTTAGTTGGGGTTCGAGATTGATTATTAATAGGTATTTTTTATTACGAAAGCACTCGAGACGTTCTCGGCTTCCTACATACCCAATACTTTGGGATCAAAGTACTCGTATTTTGGTGTTGGACATTGATTATCCATAGGTATCTTTTTCAACAAGTAAAGTCAAGCCTTTCACAGCTGTGTACGTACCGAATACTTTGTGATCAAAGTCCGCGTAGTTCGGGTTTGTATTGATTATTCATAGGTAATTTTTAAAAAGGTAGACTCAAAATTTTCTCGGCTACCTACGTACCAAATAAGTTGTAATCAAAGTCGGTGTTGTTGGGGTTGGAGATTGATTATTAATAGGTATTTTTTATTAAAGGCGGACTCGAGCCTTTCTTTCTTGTCTATGTACCCAATATTTTGGGATGAAAGTCCTCGTATTTTGGGGTTTGAGATTGATTATCCATAGGTATCTTTTTCAACAAGTAAAGTCAAGCCTTTCACAAATTTGTGTACGTACCGAATAATTTGTGATCAAAGTCCGCGTAGTTCGGGTTGGGATTGATTATTCATAGGTAATTTTTAAAAAGGTGGACTCAAATTTTTCTCGGCTACATACGTACCAAATAAATTGTAATCAATGTCGGTGTTGTTGGGGTTGGAGATTGATTATTAATAGGTATTTTTTATTAAAGGCGGACTCGAGCCTTTCTTTCTTGTCTATGTACCCAATATTTTGGGCTCAAAGTGCGCGTAGGTTGGGGTTGGACATTTGTTATCCATAGGTATCTTTTTTAAAAGGTCGACTCGAGCCTTTCAAAACTGTGTATGTACCGAATACTTTGTGATCAAAGTCCGCGTACTTCGGGTTGGGATTGATTATTCATAGGTAATTTTTAAAAAGGTGGACTCAAATCTTTCTCGGCTACCTACGTACCCAATAATTTGTAATCAAAGTCCGTGTAGTTGGGGTTCGAGATTGATTATTAATAGGTATTTTTTATTAAAAGCGGGCTCGAGCCATTCTCGGCTTCCTACATACCCAATACTTTGGGATCAAAGTCCTCGTATTTTGGGGTTGGAGATTGATTATCCATAGGTATCTTTTTCAACAAGTAAAGTCAAGCCTTTCACAGCTGTGTACGTACCGAATACTTTGTGATCAAACTCCGCGTAGTTCGGGTTGGGATTGATTATTCATAGGTAATTTTTAAAAAGGTGGACTCAAATTTTTCTCGGCTACATACGTACCAAATAAATTGTAATCAATGTCGGTGTTGTTGGGGTTGGAGATTGATTATTATTAGGTATTTTTTATTAAAGGCGGACTCGAGCCTTTCTTTCTTGTCTATGTACCCAATATTTTGGGCTCAAAGTGCGCGTAGGTTGGGGTTGGACATTTGTTATCCATAGGTATCTTTTTTAAAAGGTCGACTCGAGCCTTTCACAGTGTATGTACCGAATACTTTGTGATCAAAGTCCGCGTACTTCGGGTTGGGATTGATTATTCATAGGTAATTTTTAAAAAGGTGGACTCAAATCTTTCTCGGCTACATACGTACCAAATAAATTGTAATCAATGTCGGTGTTGTTGGGGTTGGAGATTGATTATTAATAGGTATTTTTTATTAAAGGCGGACTCGAGCCTTTCTTTCTTGTCTATGTACCCAATATTTTGGGCTCAAAGTGCGCGTAGGTTGGGGTTGGACATTTGTTATCCATAGGTATCTTTTTTAAAAGGTCCACTCGAGCCTTTCACAACTGTGTATGTACCGAATACTTTGGGATCAAAGTCCGCGTACTTCGGGTTGGGATTGATTACTCATAGGTAATTTTAAAAAAGGTGGACTCAAATCTTTCTCGGCTACCTACGTACCCAATAATTTGTAATCAATGTCCGTTTAGTTGGGGTTCGAGATTGATTATTAATAGGTATTTTTTATTACGAAAGCACTCGAGACGTTCTCGGCTTCCTACATACCCAATACTTTGGGATCAAAGTACTCGTATTTTGGTGTTGGACATTGATTATCCATAGGTATCTTTTTCAACAAGTAAAGTCAAGCCTTTCACAGTTTGTGTACGTACCGAATACTTTGTGATCAAAGTCCGCGCAGTTCGGGTTTGTATTGATTATTCATAGGTAATTTTTAAAAAGGTAGACTCAAAATTTTCTCGGCTACCTATGTACCAAATAAGTTGTAATCAAAGTCGGTGTTGTTGGGGTTGGAGATTGATTATTAATAGGTATTTTTTATTAAAGGCGGACTCGAGCCTTTCTTTCTTGTCTATGTACCCAATATTTTGGGATGAAAGTACTCGTATTTTGGGGTTTGAGATTGATTATCCATAGGTATCTTTTTCAACAAGTAAAGTCAAGCCTTTCACAGCTGTGTACGTACCGAATAATTTGTGATCAAAGTCCGCGTAGTTCGGGTTGGGATTGATTATTCATAGGTAATTTTTAAAAAGGTGGACTCAAATTTTTCTCGGCTACATACATACCAAATAAATTGTAATCAAAGTCGGTGTTGTTGGGGTTGGAGATTGATTATTAATAGGTATTTTTTATTAAAGGCGGACTCGAGCCTTTCTTTCTTGTCTATGTACCCAATATTTTGGGCTCAAAGTGCGCGTAGGTTGGGGTTGGACATTTGTTATCCATAGGTATCTTTTTTAAAAGGTCGACTCGAGCCTTTCACAACCGTGTATGTACCGAATACTTTGTGATCAAAGTCCGCGTACTTCGGGTTGGGATTGATTATTCATAGGTAATTTTTAAAAAGGTGGACTCAAATCTTTCTCGGCTACATACGTACCAAATAAATTGTAATCAATGTCGGTGTTGTTGGGGTTGGAGATTGATTATTAATAGGTATTTTTTATTAAAGGCGGACTCGAGCCTTTCTTTCTTGTCTATGTACCCAATATTTTGGGCTCAAAGTGCGCGTAGGTTGGGGTTGGACATTTGTTATCCATAGGTATCTTTTTTAAAAGGTCGACTCGAGCCTTTCACAAGCGTGTATGTACCGAATACTTTGGGATCAAAGTCCGCGTACTTCGGGTTGGGATTGATTATTCATAGGTAATTTTAAAAAAGGTGGACTCAAATCTTTCTCGGCTACCTACGTACCCAATAATTTGTAATTAATGTCCGTTTAGTTGGGGTTCGAGATTGATTATTAATAGGTATTTTTTATTACGAAAGCACTCGAGACGTTCTCGGCTTCCTACATACCCAATACTTTGGGATCAAAGTACTCGTATTTTGGTGTTGGACATTGATTATCCATAGGTATCTTTTTCAACAAGTAAAGTCAAGCCTTTCACGAGTTTGTGTACGTACCGAATACTTTGTGATCAAAGTCCGCGCAGTTCGGGTTTGTATTGATTATTCATAGGTAATTTTTAAAAAGGTAGACTCAAAATTTTCTCGGCTACCTACGTACCAAATAAGTTGTAATCAAAGTCGGTGTTGTTGGGGTTGGAGATTGATTATTCATAGGTATTTTTTATTAAAGGCGGACTCGAGCCTTTCTTTCTTGTCTATGTACCCAATATTTTGGGATGAAAGTACTCGTATTTTGGGGTTTGAGATTGATTATCCATAGGTATCTTTTTCAACAAGTAAAGTCAAGCCTTTCACACCTGTGTACGTACCGAATAATTTGTGATCAAAGTCCGCGTAGTTCGGGTTGGGATTGATTATTCATAGGTAATTTTTAAAAAGGTGGACTCAAATTTTTCTCGGCTACATACATACCAAATAAATTGTAATCAAAGTCGGTGTTGTTGGGGTTGGAGATTGATTATTAATAGGTATTTTTTATTAAAGGCGGACTCGAGCCTTTCTTTCTTGTCTATGTACCCAATATTTTGGGCTCAAAGTGCGCGTAGGTTGGGGTTGGACATTTGTTATCCATAGGTATCTTTTTTAAAAGGTCGACTCGAGCCTTTCACAAGCGTGTATGTACCGAATACTTTGTGATCAAAGTCCGCGTACTTCGGGTTGGGATTGATTATTCATAGGTAATTTTTAAAAAGGTGGACTCAAATCTTTCTCGGCTACATACGTACCAAATAAATTGTAATCAATGTCGGTGTTGTTGGGGTTGGAGATTGATTATTAATAGGTATTTTTTATTAAAGGCGGACTCGAGCCTTTCTTTCTTGTCTATGTACCCAATATTTTGGGCTCAAAGTGCGCGTAGGTTGGGGTTGGACATTTGTTATCCATAGGTATCTTTTTTAAAAGGTCGACTCGAGCCTTTCACAAGCGTGTATGTACCGAATACTTTGGGATCAAAGTCCGCGTACTTCGGGTTGGGATTGATTATTCATAGGTAATTTTAAAAAAGGTGGACTCAAATCTTTCTCGGCTACCTACGTACCCAATAATTTGTAATTAATGTCCGTTTAGTTGGGGTTCGAGATTGATTATTAATAGGTATTTTTTATTACGAAAGCACTCGAGACGTTCTCGGCTTCCTACATACCCAATACTTTGGGATCAAAGTACTCGTATTTTGGTGTTGGACATTGATTATCCATAGGTATCTTTTTCAACAAGTAAAGTCAAGCCTTTCACGGTTGTGTACGTACCGAATACTTTGTGATCAAAGTCCGCGCGATTCGGGTTTGTATTGATTATTCATAGGTAATTTTTAAAAAGGTAGACTCAAAATTTTCTCGGCTACCTACGTACCAAATAAGTTGTAATCAAAGTCGGTGTTGTTGGGGTTGGAGATTGATTATTAATAGGTATTTTTTATTAAAGGCGGACTCGAGCCTTTCTTTCTTGTCTATGTACCCAATATTTTGGGATGAAAGTCCTCGTATTTTGGGGTTTGAGATTGATTATCCATAGGTATCTTTTTCAACAAGTAAAGTCAAGCCTTTCACAGTTTGTGTACGTACCGAATAATTTGTGATCAAAGTCCGCGTAGTTCGGGTTGGGATTGATTATTCATAGGTAATTTTTAAAAAGGTGGACTCAAATTTTTCTCGGCTACATACGTACCAAATAAATTGTAATCAATGTCGGTGTTGTTGGGGTTGGAGATTGATTATTAATAGGTATTTTTTATTAAAGGCGGACTCGAGCCTTTCTTTCTTGTCTATGTACCCAATATTTTGGGCTCAAAGTGCGCGTAGGTTGGGGTTGGACATTTGTTATCCATAGGTATCTTTTTTAAAAGGTCGACTCGAGCCTTTCAAAGCGTGTATGTACCGAATACTTTGTGATCAAAGTCCGCGTACTTCGGGTTGGGATTGATTATTCATAGGTAATTTTTAAAAAGGTGGACTCAAATCTTTCTCGGCTACCTACGTACCCAATAATTTGTAATCAAAGTCCGTGTAGTTGGGGTTCGAGATTGATTATTAATAGGTATTTTTTATTAAAAGCGGGCTCGAGCCATTCTCGGCTTCCTACATACCCAATACTTTGGGATCAAAGTCCTCGTATTTTGGGGTTGGAGATTGATTATCCATAGGTATCTTTTTCAACAAGTAAAGTCAAGCCTTTCACAACTTGTGTACGTACCGAATACTTTGTGATCAAACTCCGCGTAGTTCGGGTTGGGATTGATTATTCATAGGTAATTTTTAAAAAGGTGGACTCAAATTTTTCTCGGCTACATACGTACCAAATAAATTGTAATCAATGTCGGTGTTGTTGGGGTTGGAGATTGATTATTATTAGGTATTTTTTATTAAAGGCGGACTCGAGCCTTTCTTTCTTGTCTATGTACCCAATATTTTGGGCTCAAAGTGCGCGTAGGTTGGGGTTGGACATTTGTTATCCATAGGTATCTTTTTTAAAAGGTCGACTCGAGCCTTTCACAATCGTGTATGTACCGAATACTTTGTGATCAAAGTCCGCGTACTTCGGGTTGGGATTGATTATTCAGAGGTAATTTTTAAAAAGGTGGACTCAAATCTTTCTCGGCTACCTACGTACCCAATAATTTGTAATCAAAGTCCGTGTAGTTGGGGTTCGAGATTGATTATTAATAGGTATTTTTTATTAAAAGCGAGCTCGAGCCATTCTCGGCTTCCTACATACCCAATACTTTGGGATCAAAGTCCTCGTATTTTGGGGTTGGAGATTGATTATCCATAGGTATCTTTTTCAACAAGTAAAGTCAAGCCTTTCACAGTTGTGTACGTACCGAATACTTTGTGATCAAAGTCCGCGTACTTCGGGTTGGGATTGATTATTCATAGGTAATTTTTAAAAAGGTGGACTCAAATCTTTCTCGGCTACATACGTACCAAATAAATTGTAATCAATGTCGGTGTTGTTGGGGTTGGAGATTGATTATTAATAGGTATTTTTTATTAAAGGCGGACTCGAGCCTTTCTTTCTTGTCTATGTACCCAATATTTTGGGCTCAAAGTGCGCGTAGGTTGGGGTTGGACATTTGTTATCCATAGGTATCTTTTTTAAAAGGTCGACTCGAGCCTTTCACAATCGTGTATGTACCGAATACTTTGTGATCAAAGTCCGCGTACTTCGGGTTGGGATTGATTATTCATAGGTAATTTTTAAAAAGGTGGACTCAAATCTTTCTCGGCTACATACGTACCAAATAAATTGTAATCAATGTCGGTGTTGTTGGGGTTGGAGATTGATTATTAATAGGTATTTTTTATTAAAGGCGGACTCGAGCCTTTCTTTCTTGTCTATTTACCCAATATTTTGGGCTCAAAGTGCGCGTAGGTTGGGGTTGGACATTTGTTATCCATAGGTATCTTTTTTAAAAGGTCGACTCGAGCCTTTCACAGCGTGTATGTACCGAATACTTTGGGATCAAAGTCCGCGTACTTCGGGTTGGGATTGATTATTCATAGGTAATTTTAAAAAAGGTGGACTCAAATCTTTCTCGGCTACCTACGTACCCAATAATTTGTAATTAATGTCCGTTTAGTTGGGGTTCGAGATTGATTATTAATAGGTATTTTTTATTACGAAAGCACTCGAGACGTTCTCGGCTTCCTACATACCCAATACTTTGGGATCAAAGTACTCGTATTTTGGTGTTGGACATTGATTATCCATAGGTATCTTTTTCAACAAGTAAAGTCAAGCCTTTCACGGTTGTGTACGTACCGAATACTTTGTGATCAAAGTCCGCTAGATTCGGGTTTGTATTGATTATTCATAGGTAATTTTTAAAAAGGTAGACTCAAAATTTTCTCGGCTACCTACGTACCAAATAAGTTGTAATCAAAGTCGGTGTTGTTGGGGTTGGAGATTGATTATTAATAGGTATTTTTTATTAAAGGCGGACTCGAGCCTTTCTTTCTTGTCTATGTACCCAATATTTTGGGATGAAAGTCCTCGTATTTTGGGGTTTGAGATTGATTATCCATAGGTATCTTTTTCAACAAGTAAAGTCAAGCCTTTCACAGTTGTGTACGTACCGAATAATTTGTGATCAAAGTCCGCGTAGTTCGGGTTGGGATTGATTATTCATAGGTAATTTTTAAAAAGGTGGACTCAAATTTTTCTCGGCTACATACGTACCAAATAAATTGTAATCAATGTCGGTGTTGTTGGGGTTGGAGATTGATTATTAATAGGTATTTTTTATTAAAGGCGGACTCGAGCCTTTCTTTCTTGTCTATGTACCCAATATTTTGGGCTCAAAGTGCGCGTAGGTTGGGGTTGGACATTTGTTATCCATAGGTATCTTTTTTAAAAGGTCGACTCGAGCCTTTCAAATCTGTGTATGTACCGAATACTTTGTGATCAAAGTCCGCGTACTTCGGGTTGGGATTGATTATTCATAGGTAATTTTTAAAAAGGTGGACTCAAATCTTTCTCGGCTACCTACGTACCCAATAATTTGTAATCAAAGTCCGTGTAGTTGGGGTTCGAGATTGATTATTAATAGGTATTTTTTATTAAAAGCGGGCTCGAGCCATTCTCGGCTTCCTACATACCCAATACTTTGGGATCAAAGTCCTCGTATTTTGGGGTTGGAGATTGATTATCCATAGGTATCTTTTTCAACAAGTAAAGTCAAGCCTTTCACGGTTTGTGTACGTACCGAATACTTTGTGATCAAACTCCGCGTAGTTCGGGTTGGGATTGATTATTCATAGGTAATTTTTAAAAAGGTGGACTCAAATTTTTCTCGGCTACATACGTACCAAATAAATTGTAATCAATGTCGGTGTTGTTGGGGTTGGAGATTGATTATTATTAGGTATTTTTTATTAAAGGCGGACTCGAGCCTTTCTTTCTTGTCTATGTACCCAATATTTTGGGCTCAAAGTGCGCGTAGGTTGGGGTTGGACATTTGTTATCCATAGGTATCTTTTTTAAAAGGTCGACTCGAGCCTTTCACAAGCGTGTATGTACCGAATACTTTGTGATCAAAGTCCGCGTACTTCGGGTTGGGATTGATTATTCAGAGGTAATTTTTAAAAAGGTGGACTCAAATCTTTCTCGGCTACCTACGTACCCAATAATTTGTAATCAAAGTCCGTGTAGTTGGGGTTCGAGATTGATTATTAATAGGTATTTTTTATTAAAAGCGAGCTCGAGCCATTCTCGGCTTCCTACATACCCAATACTTTGGGATCAAAGTCCTCGTATTTTGGGGTTGGAGATTGATTATCCATAGGTATCTTTTTCAACAAGTAAAGTCAAGCCTTTCACGGTTGTGTACGTACCGAATACTTTGTGATCAAAGTCCGCGTAGTTCGGGTTGGGATTGATTATTCATAGGTAATTTTTAAAAAGGTGGACTCAAATCTTTCTCGGCTACATACGTACCAAATAAATTGTAATCAATGTCGGTGTTGTTGGGGTTGGAGATTGATTATTAATAGGTATTTTTTATTAAAGGCGGACTCGAGCCTTTCTTTCTTGTCTATGTACCCAATATTTTGGGCTCAAAGTGCGCGTAGGTTGGGGTTGGACATTTGTTATCCATAGGTATCTTTTTTAAAAGGTCGACTCGAGCCTTTCACAGAGTGTATGTACCGAATACTTTGTGATCAAAGTCCGCGTACTTCGGGTTGGGATTGATTATTCATAGGTAATTTTTAAAAAGGTGGACTCAAATCTTTCTCGGCTACATACGTACCAAATAAATTGTAATCAATGTCGGTGTTGTTGGGGTTGGAGATTGATTATTAATAGGTATTTTTTATTAAAGGCGGACTCGAGCCTTTCTTTCTTGTCTATGTACCCAATATTTTGGGCTCAAAGTGCGCGTAGGTTGGGGTTGGACATTTGTTATCCATAGGTATCTTTTTTAAAAGGTCGACTCGAGCCTTTCACAAGCGTGTATGTACCGAATACTTTGGGATCAAAGTCCGCGTACTTCGGGTTGGGATTGATTATTCATAGGTAATTTTAAAAAAGGTGGACTCAAATCTTTCTCGGCTACCTACGTACCCAATAATTTGTAATTAATGTCCGTTTAGTTGGGGTTCGAGATTGATTATTAATAGGTATTTTTTATTACGAAAGCACTCGAGACGTTCTCGGCTTCCTACATACCCAATACTTTGGGATCAAAGTACTCGTATTTTGGTGTTGGACATTGATTATCCATAGGTATCTTTTTCAACAAGTAAAGTCAAGCCTTTCACGAGTTTGTGTACGTACCGAATACTTTGTGATCAAAGTCCGCGCGAGTTCGGGTTTGTATTGATTATTCATAGGTAATTTTTAAAAAGGTAGACTCAAAATTTTCTCGGCTACCTACGTACCAAATAAGTTGTAATCAAAGTCGGTGTTGTTGGGGTTGGAGATTGATTATTAATAGGTATTTTTTATTAAAGGCGGACTCGAGCCTTTCTTTCTTGTCTATGTACCCAATATTTTGGGATGAAAGTCCTCGTATTTTGGGGTTTGAGATTGATTATCCATAGGTATCTTTTTCAACAAGTAAAGTCAAGCCTTTCACGGTACATGTGTACGTACCGAATAATTTGTGATCAAAGTCCGCGTAGTTCGGGTTGGGATTGATTATTCATAGGTAATTTTTAAAAAGGTGGACTCAAATTTTTCTCGGCTACATACGTACCAAATAAATTGTAATCAATGTCGGTGTTGTTGGGGTTGGAGATTGATTATTAATAGGTATTTTTTATTAAAGGCGGACTCGAGCCTTTCTTTCTTGTCTATGTACCCAATATTTTGGGCTCAAAGTGCGCGTAGGTTGGGGTTGGACATTTGTTATCCATAGGTATCTTTTTTAAAAGGTCGACTCGAGCCTTTCAAAACGTGTATGTACCGAATACTTTGTGATCAAAGTCCGCGTACTTCGGGTTGGGATTGATTATTCATAGGTAATTTTTAAAAAGGTGGACTCAAATCTTTCTCGGCTACCTACGTACCCAATAATTTGTAATCAAAGTCCGTGTAGTTGGGGTTCGAGATTGATTATTAATAGGTATTTTTTATTAAAAGCGGGCTCGAGCCATTCTCGGCTTCCTACATACCCAATACTTTGGGATCAAAGTCCTCGTATTTTGGGGTTGGAGATTGATTATCCATAGGTATCTTTTTCAACAAGTAAAGTCAAGCCTTTCACGGTGTGTACGTACCGAATACTTTGTGATCAAACTCCGCGTAGTTCGGGTTGGGATTGATTATTCATAGGTAATTTTTAAAAAGGTGGACTCAAATTTTTCTCGGCTACATACGTACCAAATAAATTGTAATCAATGTCGGTGTTGTTGGGGTTGGAGATTGATTATTATTAGGTATTTTTTATTAAAGGCGGACTCGAGCCTTTCTTTCTTGTCTATGTACCCAATATTTTGGGCTCAAAGTGCGCGTAGGTTGGGGTTGGACATTTGTTATCCATAGGTATCTTTTTTAAAAGGTCGACTCGAGCCTTTCACAATCGTGTATGTACCGAATACTTTGTGATCAAAGTCCGCGTACTTCGGGTTGGGATTGATTATTCAGAGGTAATTTTTAAAAAGGTGGACTCAAATCTTTCTCGGCTACCTACGTACCCAATAATTTGTAATCAAAGTCCGTGTAGTTGGGGTTCGAGATTGATTATTAATAGGTATTTTTTATTAAAAGCGAGCTCGAGCCATTCTCGGCTTCCTACATACCCAATACTTTGGGATCAAAGTCCTCGTATTTTGGGGTTGGAGATTGATTATCCATAGGTATCTTTTTCAACAAGTAAAGTCAAGCCTTTCACAGCTGTGTACGTACCGAATACTTTGTGATCAAAGTCCGCGTAGTTCGGGTTGGGATTGATTATTCATAGGTAATTTTTAAAAAGGTGGACTCAAATTTTTCTCGGCTACATACGTACCAAATAAATTGTAATCAATGTCGGTGTTGTTGGGGTTGGAGATTGATTATTATTAGGTATTTTTTATTAAAGGCGGACTCGAGCCTTTCTTTCTTGTCTATGTACCCAATATTTTGGGCTCAAAGTGCGCGTAGGTTGGGGTTGGACATTTGTTATCCATAGGTATCTTTTTTAAAAGGTCGACTCGAGCCTTTCACAACCGTGTATGTACCGAATACTTTGTGATCAAAGTCCGCGTACTTCGGGTTGGGATTGATTATTCATAGGTAATTTTTAAAAAGGTGGACTCAAATCTTTCTCGGCTACCTACGTACCCAATAATTTGTAATCAAAGTCCGTGTAGTTGGGGTTCGAGATTGATTATTAATAGGTATTTTTTATTAAAAGCGAGCTCGAGCCATTCTCGGCTTCCTACATACCCAATACTTTGGGATCAAAGTCCTCGTATTTTGGGGTTGGAGATTGATTATCCATAGGTATCTTTTTCAACAAGTAAAGTCAAGCCCTTCACGTTTGTGTACGTACCGAATACTTTGTGATCAATGTCCGCGTAGTTCGGGTTGGGATTGATTATTCATAGGTAATTTTTAAAAAGGTGGACTCAAATTTTTCTCGGCTACATACGTACCAAATAAATTGTAATCAATGTCGGTGTTGTTGGGGTTGGAGATTGATTATTAATAGGTATTTTTTATTAAAGGCGGACTCGAGCCTTTCTTTCTTGTCTATGTACCCAATATTTTGGGCTCAAAGTGCGCATAGGTTGGGGTTGGACATTTGTTATCCATAGGTATCTTTTTTAAAAGGTCGACTCGAGCCTTTCACAACTGTGTATGTACCGAATACTTTGGGATCAAAGTCCGCGTACTTCGGGTTGGGATTGATTATTCATAGGTAATTTTTAAAAAGGTGGACTCAAATCTTTCTCGGCTACCTACGTACCCAATAATTTGTAATTAATGTCCGTTTAGTTGGGGTTCGAGATTGATTATTAATAGGTATTTTTTATTACGAAAGCACTCGAGACGTTCTCGGCTTCCTACATACCCAATACTTTGGGATCAAAGTACTCGTATTTTGGTGTTGGACATTGATTATCCATAGGTATCTTTTTCAACAAGTAAAGTCAAGCCTTTCACAGCTGTGTACGTACCGAATACTTTGTGATCAAAGTCCGCGCAGTTCGGGTTTGTATTGATTATTCATAGGTAATTTTTAAAAAGGTAGACTCAAAATTTTCTCGGCTACCTACGTACCAAATAAGTTGTAATCAAAGTCGGTGTTGTTGGGGTTAGAGATTGATTATTAATAGGTATTTTTTATTAAAGGCGGACTCGAGCCTTTCTTTCTTGTCTATGTACCCAATATTTTGGGATGAAAGTCCTCGTATTTTGGGGTTTGAGATTGATTATCCATAGGTATCTTTTTCAACAAGTAAAGTCAAGCCTTTCACAGCTGTGTACGTACCGAATAATTTGTGATGAAAGTCCGCGTAGTTCGGGTTGGGATTGATTATTCATAGGTAATTTTTAAAAAGGTGGACTCAAATTTTTCTCGGCTACATACGTACCAAATAAATTGTAATCAATGTCGGTGTTGTTGGGGTTGGAGATTGATTATTAATAGGTATTTTTTATTAAAGGCGGACTCGAGCCTTTCTTTCTTGTCTATGTACCCAATATTTTGGGCTCAAAGTGCGCGTAGGTTGGGGTTGGACATTTGTTATCCATAGGTATCTTTTTTAAAAGGTCGACTCGAGCCTTTCAAAACTATGTATGTACCGAATACTTTGTGATCAAAGTCCGCGTACTTCGGGTTGGGATTGATTATTCATAGGTAATTTTTAAAAAGGTGGACTCAAATCTTTCTCGGCTACCTACGTACCCAATAATTTGTAATCAAAGTCCGTGTAGTTGGGGTTCGAGATTGATTATTAATAGGTATTTTTTATTAAAAGCGGGCTCGAGCCATTCTCGGCTTCCTACATACCCAATACTTTGGGATCAAAGTCCTCGTATTTTGGGGTTGGAGATTGATTATCCATAGGTATCTTTTTCAACAAGTAAAGTCAAGCCTTTCACAGTTGTGTACGTACCGAATACTTTGTGATCAAAGTCCGCGTAGTTCGGGTTGGGATTGATTATTCATAGGTAATTTTTAAAAAGGTGGACTCAAATTTTTCTCGGCTACATACGTACCAAATAAATTGTAATCAATGTCGGTGTTGTTGGGGTTGGAGATTGATTATTATTAGGTATTTTTTATTAAAGGCGGACTCGAGCCTTTCTTTCTTGTCTATGTACCCAATATTTTGGGCTCAAAGTGCGCGTAGGTTGGGGTTGGACATTTGTTATCCATAGGTATCTTTTTTAAAAGGTCGACTCGAGCCTTTCACAACCGTGTATGTACCGAATACTTTGTGATCAAAGTCCGCGTACTTCGGGTTGGGATTGATTATTCATAGGTAATTTTTAAAAAGGTGGACTCAAATCTTTCTCGGCTACCTACGTACCCAATAATTTGTAATCAAAGTCCGTGTAGTTGGGGTTCGAGATTGATTATTAATAGGTATTTTTTATTAAAAGCGAGCTCGAGCCATTCTCGGCTTCCTACATACCCAATACTTTGGGATCAAAGTACTCGTATTTTGGTGTTGGACATTGATTATCCATAGGTATCTTTTTCAACAAGTAAACTCAAGCCTTTCACAGCTGTGTACGTACCGAATACTTTGTGATCAAAGTCCGCGCAGTTCGGGTTTGTATTGATTATTCATAGGTAATTTTTAAAAAGGTAGACTCAAAATTTTCTCGGCTACCTACGTACCAAATAAGTTGTAATCAAAGTCGGTGTTGTTGGGGTTAGAGATTGATTATTAATAGGTATTTTTTATTAAAGGCGGACTCGAGCCTTTCTTTCTTGTCTATGTACCCAATATTTTGGGATGAAAGTCCTCGTATTTTGGGGTTTGAGATTGATTATCCATAGGTATCTTTTTAAACAAGTAAAGTCAAGCCTTTCACGATTGTGTACGTACCGAATAATTTGTGATCAAAGTCCGCGTAGTTCGGGTTGGGATTGATTATTCATAGGTAATTTTTAAAAAGGTGGACTCAAATTTTTCTCGGCTACATACGTACCAAATAAATTGTAATCAATGTCGGTGTTGTTGGGGTTGGAGATTGATTATTAATAGGTATTTTTTATTAAAGGCGGACTCGAGCCTTTCTTTCTTGTCTATGTACCCAATATTTTGGGCTCAAAGTGCGCGTAGGTTGGGGTTGGACATTTGTTATCCATAGGTATCTTTTTTAAAAGGTCGACTCGAGCCTTTCAAAACTATGTATGTACCGAATACTTTGTGATCAAAGTCCGCGTACTTCGGGTTGGGATTGATTATTCATAGGTAATTTTTAAAAAGGTGGACTCAAATCTTTCTCGGCTACCTACGTACCCAATAATTTGTAATCAAAGTCCGTGTAGTTGGGGTTCGAGATTGATTATTAATAGGTATTTTTTATTAAAAGCGGGCTCGAGCCATTCTCGGCTTCCTACATACCCAATACTTTGGGATCAAAGTCCTCGTATTTTGGGGTTGGAGATTGATTATCCATAGGTATCTTTTTCAACAAGTAAAGTCAAGCCTTTCACAGCTGTGTACGAAACGAATACTTTGTGATCAAACTCCGCGTAGTTCGGGTTGGGATTGATTATTCATAGGTAATTTTTAAAAAGGTGGACTCAAATTTTTCTCGGCTACATACGTACCAAATAAATTGTAATCAATGTCGGTGTTGTTGGGGTTGGAGATTGATTATTATTAGGTATTTTTTATTAAAGGCGGACTCGAGCCTTTCTTTCTTGTCTATGTACCCAATATTTTGGGCTCAAAGTGCGCGTAGGTTGGGGTTGGACATTTGTTATCCATAGGTATCTTTTTTAAAAGGTCGACTCGAGCCTTTCACAATCGTGTATGTACCGAATACTTTGTGATCAAAGTCCGCGTACTTCGGGTTGGGATTGATTATTCATAGGTAATTTTTAAAAAGGTGGACTCAAATCTTTCTCGGCTACCTACGTACCCAATAATTTGTAATCAAAGTCCGTGTAGTTGGGGTTCGAGATTGATTATTAATAGGTATTTTTTATTAAAAGCGAGCTCGAGCCATTCTCGGCTTCCTACATACCCAATACTTTGGGATCAAAGTCCTCGTATTTTGGGGTTGGAGATTGATTATCCATAGGTATCTTTTTCAACAAGTAAAGTCAAGCCTTTCACAGCTGTGTACGTACCGAATACTTTGTGATCAAAGTCCGCGTAGTTCGGGTTCGGATTGATTATTCATAGGTAATTTTTAAAAAGGTGGACTCAAATTTTTCTCGGCTACATACGTACCAAATAAATTGTAATCAATGTCGGTGTTGTTGGGGTTGGAGATTGATTATTATTAGGTATTTTTTATTAAAGGCGGACTCGAGCCTTTCTTTCTTGTCTATATACCCAATATTTTGGGCTCAAAGTGCGCGTAGGTTGGGGTTGGACATTTGTTATCCATAGGTATCTTTTTTAAAAGGTCGACTCGAGCCTTTCACAACTGTGTATGTACCGAATACTTTGTGATCAAAGTCCGCGTACTTCGGGTTGGGATTGATTATTCATAGGTAATTTTTAAAAAGGTGGACTCAAATCTTTCTCGGCTACCTACGTACCCAATAATTTGTAATCAAAGTCCGTGTAGTTGGGGTTCGAGATTGATTATTAATAGGTATTTTTTATTAAAAGCGAGCTCGAGCCATTCTCGGCTTCCTACATACCCAATACTTTGGGATCAAAGTCCTCGTATTTTGGGGTTGGAGATTGATTATCCATAGGTATCTTTTTCAACAAGTAAAGTCAAGCCTTTCACGAGCTGTGTACGTACCGAATACTTTGTGATCAAAGTCCGCGTAGTTCGGGTTGGGATTGATTATTCATAGGTAATTTTTAAAAAGGTGGACTCAAATTTTTCTCGGCTACATACGTACCAAATAAATTGTAATCAATGTCGGTAATGTTGGGGTTGGAGATTGATTATTAATAGGTATTTTTTATTAAAGGCGGACTCGAGCCTTTCTTTCTTGTCTATGTACCCAATATTTTGGGCTCAAAGTGCGCATAGGTTGGGGTTGGACATTTGTTATCCATAGGTATCTTTTTTAAAAGGTCGACTCGAGCCTTTCACAAGCGTGTATGTACCGAATACTTTGGGATCAAAGTCCGCGTACTTCGGGTTGGGATTGATTATTCATAGGTAATTTTTAAAAAGGTGGACTCAAATCTTTCTCGGCTACCTACGTACCCAATAATTTGTAATTAATGTCCGTTTAGTTGGGGTTCGAGATTGATTATTAATAGGTATTTTTTATTACGAAAGCACTCGAGACGTTCTCGGCTTCCTACATACCCAATACTTTGGGATCAAAGTACTCGTATTTTGGTGTTGGACATTGATTATCCATAGGTATCTTTTTCAACAAGTAAACTCAAGCCTTTCACAGCTGTGTACGTACCGAATACTTTGTGATCAAAGTCCGCGCAGTTCGGGTTTGTATTGATTATTCATAGGTAATTTTTAAAAAGGTAGACTCAAAATTTTCTCGGCTACCTACGTACCAAATAAGTTGTAATCAAAGTCGGTGTTGTTGGGGTTAGAGATTGATTATTAATAGGTATTTTTTATTAAAGGCGGACTCGAGCCTTTCTTTCTTGTCTATGTACCCAATATTTTGGGATGAAAGTCCTCGTATTTTGGGGTTTGAGATTGATTATCCATAGGTATCTTTTTAAACAAGTAAAGTCAAGCCTTTCACAGTTTGTGTACGTACCGAATAATTTGTGATCAAAGTCCGCGTAGTTCGGGTTGGGATTGATTATTCATAGGTAATTTTTAAAAAGGTGGACTCAAATTTTTCTCGGCTACATACGTACCAAATAAATTGTAATCAATGTCGGTGTTGTTGGGGTTGGAGATTGATTATTAATAGGTATTTTTTATTAAAGGCGGACTCGAGCCTTTCTTTCTTGTCTATGTACCCAATATTTTGGGCTCAAAGTGCGCGTAGGTTGGGGTTGGACATTTGTTATCCATAGGTATCTTTTTTAAAAGGTCGACTCGAGCCTTTCAAAGCGTGTATGTACCGAATACTTTGTGATCAAAGTCCGCGTACTTCGGGTTAGGATTGATTATTCATAGGTAATTTTTCAAAAGGTGGACTCAAATCTTTCTCGGCTACCTACGTACCCAATAATTTGTAATCAAAGTCCGTGTAGTTGGGGTTCGAGATTGATTATTAATTGGTATTTTTTATTAAAAGCGGGCTCGAGCCATTCTCGGCTTCCTACATACCCAATACTTTGGGATCAAAGTCCTCGTATTTTGGGGTTGGAGATTGATTATCCATAGGTATCTTTTTCAACAAGTAAAGTCAAGCCTTTCACAGTGTGTGTACGTACCGAATACTTTGTGATCAAACTCCGCGTAGTTCGGGTTGGGATTGATTATTCATAGGTAATTTTTAAAAAGGTGGACTCAAATTTTTCTCGGCTACATACGTACCAAATAAATTGTAATCAATGTCGGTGTTGTTGGGGTTGGAGATTGATTATTATTAGGTATTTTTTATTAAAGGCGGACTCGAGCCTTTCTTTCTTGTCTATGTACCCAATATTTTGGGCTCAAAGTGCGCGTAGGTTGAGGTTGGACATTTGTTATCCATAGGTATCTTTTTTAAAAGGTCGACTCGAGCCTTTCACAACTGTGTATGTACCGAATACTTTGTGATCAAAGTCCGCGTACTTCGGGTTGGGATTGATTATTCATAGGTAATTTTTAAAAAGGTGGACTCAAATCTTTCTCGGCTACCTACGTACCCAATAATTTGTAATTAATGTCCGTTTAGTTGGGGTTCGAGATTGATTATTAATAGGTATTTTTTATTACGAAAGCACTCGAGACGTTCTCGGCTTCCTACATACCCAATACTTTGGGATCAAAGTACTCGTATTTTGGTGTTGGACATTGATTATCCATAGGTATCTTTTTCAACAAGTAAACTCAAGCCTTTCACAGTTTGTGTACGTACCGAATACTTTGTGATCAAAGTCCGCGCGATTCGGGTTTGTATTGATTATTCATAGGTAATTTTTAAAAAGGTAGACTCAAAATTTTCTCGGCTACCTACGTACCAAATAAGTTGTAATCAAAGTCGGTGTTGTTGGGGTTAGAGATTGATTATTAATAGGTATTTTTTATTAAAGGCGGACTCGAGCCTTTCTTTCTTGTCTATGTACCCAATATTTTGGGATGAAAGTCCTCGTATTTTGGGGTTTGAGATTGATTATCCATAGGTATCTTTTTAAACAAGTAAAGTCAAGCCTTTCACAGCTGTGTACGTACCGAATAATTTGTGATCAAAGTCCGCGTAGTTCGGGTTGGGATTGATTATTCATAGGTAATTTTTAAAAAGGTGGACTCAAATTTTTCTCGGCTACATACGTACCAAATAAATTGTAATCAATGTCGGTGTTGTTGGGGTTGGAGATTGATTATTAATAGGTATTTTTTATTAAAGGCGGACTCGAGCCTTTCTTTCTTGTCTATGTACCCAATATTTTGGGCTCAAAGTGCGCGTAGGTTGGGGTTGGACATTTGTTATCCATAGGTATCTTTTTTAAAAGGTCGACTCGAGCCTTTCAAAACTGTGTATGTACCGAATACTTTGTGATCAAAGTCCGCGTACTTCGGGTTGGGATTGATTATTCATAGGTAATTTTTCAAAAGGTGGACTCAAATCTTTCTCGGCTACCTACGTACCCAATAATTTGTAATCAAAGTCCGTGTAGTTGGGGTTCGAGATTGATTATTAATTGGTATTTTTTATTAAAAGCGGGCTCGAGCCATTCTCGGCTTCCTACATACCCAATACTTTGGGATCAAAGTCCTCGTATTTTGGGGTTGGAGATTGATTATCCATAGGTATCTTTTTCAACAAGTAAAGTCAAGCCTTTCACACTGTGTACGTACCGAATACTTTGTGATCAAACTCCGCGTAGTTCGGGTTGGGATTGATTATTCATAGGTAATTTTTAAAAAGGTGGACTCAAATTTTTCTCGGCTACATACGTACCAAATAAATTGTAATCAATGTCGGTGTTGTTGGGGTTGGAGATTGATTATTATTAGGTATTTTTTATTAAAGGCGGACTCGAGCCTTTCTTTCTTGTCTATGTACCCAATATTTTGGGCTCAAAGTGCGCGTAGGTTGAGGTTGGACATTTGTTATCCATAGGTATCTTTTTTAAAAGGTCGACTCGAGCCTTTCACAAGCGTGTATGTACCGAATACTTTGTGATCAAAGTCCGCGTACTTCGGGTTGGGATTGATTATTCATAGGTAATTTTTAAAAAGGTGGACTCAAATCTTTCTCGGCTACCTACGTACCCAATAATTTGTAATCAAAGTCCGTGTAGTTGGGGTTCGAGATTGATTATTAATAGGTATTTTTTATTAAAAGCGAGCTCGAGCCATTCTCGGCTTCCTACATACCCAATACTTTGGGATCAAAGTCCTCGTATTTTGGGGTTGGAGATTGATTATCCATAGGTATCTTTTTCAACAAGTAAAGTCAAGCCTTTCACTGCTGTGTACGTACCGAATACTTTGTGATCAAAGTCCGCGTAGTTCGGGTTCGGATTGATTATTCATAGGTAATTTTTAAAAAGGTGGACTCAAATTTTTCTCGGCTACATACGTACCAAATAAATTGTAATCAATGTCGGTGTTGTTGGGGTTGGAGATTGATTATTATTAGGTATTTTTTATTAAAGGCGGACTCGAGCCTTTCTTTCTTGTCTATATACCCAATATTTTGGGCTCAAAGTTCGCGTAGGTTGGGGTTGGACATTTGTTATCCATAGGTATCTTTTTTAAAAGGTCGACTCGAGCCTTTTACAACTGTGTATGTACCGAATACTTTGTGATCAAAGTCCGCGTACTTCGGGTTGGGATTGATTATTCATAGGTAATTTTTAAAAAGGTGGACTCAAATCTTTCTCGGCTACCTACGTACCCAATAATTTGTAATCAAAGTCCGTGTAGTTGGGGTTCGAGATTGATTATTAATAGGTATTTTTTATTAAAAGCGAGCTCGAGCCATTCTCGGCTTCCTACATACCCAATACTTTGGGATCAAAGTCCTCGTATTTTGGGGTTGGAGATTGATTATCCATAGGTATCTTTTTCAACAAGTAAAGTCAAGCCTTTCACAATTGTGTACGTACCGAATACTTTTTGATCAAAGTCCGCGTAGTTCGGGTTGGGATTGATTATTCATAGGTAATTTTTAAAAAGGTGGACTCAAATTTTTCTCGGCTACATACGTACCAAATAAATTGTAATCAATGTCGGTGTTGTTGGGGTTGGAGATTGATTATTAATAGGTATTTTTTATTAAAGGCGGACTCGAGCCTTTCTTTCTTGTCTATGTACCCAATATTTTGGGCTCAAAGTGCGCATAGGTTGGGGTTGGACATTTGTTATCCATAGGTATCTTTTTTAAAAGGTCGACTCGAGCCTTTCACAACTGTGTATGTACCGAATACTTTGGGATCAAAGTCCGCGTACTTCGGGTTGGGATTGATTATTCATAGGTAATTTTAAAAAAGGTGGACTCAAATCTTTCTCGGCTACCTACGTACCCAATAATTTGTAAGTAATGTCCGTTTAGTTGGGGTTCGAGATTGATTATTAATAGGTATTTTTTATTACGAAAGCACTCGAGACGTTCTCGGCTTCCTACATACCCAATACTTTGGGATCAAAGTACTCGTATTTTGGTGTTGGACATTGATTATCCATAGGTATCTTTTTCAACAAGTAAAGTCAAGCCTTTCACAGCGTGTACGTACCGAATACTTTGTGATCAAAGTCCGCGTAGTTCGGGTTTGTATTGATTATTCATAGGTAATTTTTAAAAAGGTAGACTCAAAATTTTCTCGGCTACCTACGTACCAAATAAGTTGTAATCAAAGTCGGTGTTGTTGGGGTTAGAGATTGATTATTAATAGGTATTTTTTATTAAAGGCGGACTCGAGCCTTTCTTTCTTGTCTATGTACCCAATATTTTGGGATGAAAGTCCTCGTATTTTGGGGTTTGAGATTGATTATCCATAGGTATCTTTTTCAACAAGTAAAGTCAAGCCTTTCACAGTTGTGTACGTACCGAATAATTTGTGATCAAAGTCCGCGTAGTTCGGGTTGGGATTGATTATTCATAGGTAATTTTTTAAAAGGTGGACTCAAATTTTTCTCGGCTACATACGTACCAAATAAATTGTAATCAATGTCGGTGTTGTTGGGGTTGGAGATTGATTATTAATAGGTATTTTTTATTAAAGGCGGACTCGAGCCTTTCTTTCTTGTCTATGTACCCAATATTTTGGGCTCAAAGTGCGCGTAGGTTGGGGTTGGACATTTGTTATCCATAGGTATCTTTTTTAAAAGGTCGACTCGAGCCTTTCAAACCGTGTATGTACCGAATACTTTGTGATCAAAGTCCGCGTACTTCGGGTTGGGATTGATTATTCATAGGTAATTTTTAAAAAGGTGGACTCAAATCTTTCTCGGCTACCTACGTACCCAATAATTTGTAATCAAAGTTCGTGTAGTTGGGGTTCGAGATTGATTATTAATAGGTATTTTTTATTAAAAGCGGGCTCGAGCCATTCTCGGCTTCCTACATACCCAATACTTTGGGATCAAAGTCCTCGTATTTTGGGGTTGGAGATTGATTATCCATAGGTATCTTTTTCAACAAGTAAAGTCAAGCCTTTCAAAGTCGTGTACGTACCGAATACTTTGTGATCAAAGTCCGCGTAGTTCGGGTTCGGATTGATTATTCATAGGTAATTTTTAAAAAGGTGGACTCAAATTTTTCTCGGCTACATACGTACCAAATAAATTGTAATCAATGTCGGTGTTGTTGGGGTTGGAGATTGATTATTATTAGGTATTTTTTATTAAAGGCGGACTCGAGCCTTTCTTTCTTGTCTATATACCCAATATTTTGGGCTCAAAGTTCGCGTAGGTTGGGGTTGGACATTTGTTATCCATAGGTATCTTTTTTAAAAGGTCGACTCGAGCCTTTTACAACTGTGTATGTACCGAATACTTTGTGATCAAAGTCCGCGTACTTCGGGTTGGGATTGATTATTCATAGGTAATTTTTAAAAAGGTGGACTCAAATCTTTCTCGGCTACCTACGTACCCAATAATTTGTAATCAAAGTCCGTGTAGTTGGGGTTCGAGATTGATTATTAATAGGTATTTTTTATTAAAAGCGAGCTCGAGCCATTCTCGGCTTCCTACATACCCAATACTTTGGGATCAAAGTCCTCGTATTTTGGGGTTGGAGATTGATTATCCATAGGTATCTTTTTCAACAAGTAAAGTCAAGCCTTTCACAGCTGTGTACGTACCGAATACTTTGTGATCAAAGTCCGCGTAGTTCGGGTTGGGATTGATTATTCATAGGTAATTTTTAAAAAGGTGGACTCAAATTTTTCTCGGCTACATACGTACCAAATAAATTGTAATCAATGTCGGTGTTGTTGGGGTTGGAGATTGATTATTAATAGGTATTTTTTATTAAAGGCGGACTCGAGCCTTTCTTTCTTGTCTATGTACCCAATATTTTGGGCTCAAAGTGCGCATAGGTTGGGGTTGGACATTTGTTATCCATAGGTATCTTTTTTAAAAGGTCGACTCGAGCCTTTCACAATCGTGTATGTACCGAATACTTTGGGATCAAAGTCCGCGTACTTCGGGTTGGGATTGATTATTCATAGGTAATTTTAAAAAAGGTGGACTCAAATCTTTCTCGGCTACCTACGTACCCAATAATTTGTAATTAATGTCCGTTTAGTTGGGGTTCGAGATTGATTATTAATAGGTATTTTTTATTACGAAAGCACTCGAGACGTTCTCGGCTTCCTACATACCCAATACTTTGGGATCAAAGTACTCGTATTTTGGTGTTGGACATTGATTATCCATAGGTATCTTTTTCAACAAGTAAAGTCAAGCCTTTCACAGCAATGTACGTACCGAATACTTTGTGATCAAAGTCCGCGCAGTTCGGGTTTGTATTGATTATTCATAGGTAATTTTTAAAAAGGTAGACTCAAAATTTTCTCGGCTACCTACGTACCAAATAAGTTGTAATCAAAGTCGGTGTTGTTGGGGTTAGAGATTGATTATTAATAGGTATTTTTTATTAAAGGCGGACTCGAGCCTTTCTTTCTTGTCTATGTACCCAATATTTTGGGATGAAAGTCCTCGTATTTTGGGGTTTGAGATTGATTATCCATAGGTATCTTTTTCAACAAGTAAAGTCAAGCCTTTCACAGCTGTGTACGTACCGAATAATTTGTGATCAAAGTCCGCGTAGTTCGGGTTGGGATTGATTATTCATAGGTAATTTTTTAAAAGGTGGACTCAAATTTTTCTCGGCTACATACGTACCAAATAAATTGTAATCAATGTCGGTGTTGTTGGGGTTGGAGATTGATTATTAATAGGTATTTTTTATTAAAGGCGGACTCGAGCCTTTCTTTCTTGTCTATGTACCCAATATTTTGGGCTCAAAGTGCGCGTAGGTTGGGGTTGGACATTTGTTATCCATAGGTATCTTTTTTAAAAGGTCGACTCGAGCCTTTCAAAGCGTGTATGTACCGAATACTTTGTGATCAAAGTCCGCGTACTTCGGGTTGGGATTGATTATTCATAGGTAATTTTTAAAAAGGTGGACTCAAATCTTTCTCGGCTACCTACGTACCCAATAATTTGTAATCAAAGTTCGTGTAGTTGGGGTTCGAGATTGATTATTAATAGGTATTTTTTATTAAAAGCGGGCTCGAGCCATTCTCGGCTTCCTACATACCCAATACTTTGGGATCAAAGTCCTCGTATTTTGGGGTTGGAGATTGATTATCCATAGGTATCTTTTTCAACAAGTAAAGTCAAGCCTTTCACAGCTGTGTACGTACCGAATACTTTGTGATCAAAGTCCGCGTAGTTCGGGTTGGGATTGATTATTCATAGGTAATTTTTAAAAAGGTGGACTCAAATTTTTCTCGACTACATACGTACCAAATAAATTGTAATCAATGTCGGTGTTGTTGGGGTTGGAGATTGATTATTAATAGGTATTTTTTATTAAAGGCGGACTCGAGCCTTTCTTTCTTGTCTATGTACCCAATATTTTGGGCTCAAAGTGCGCGTAGGTTGGGGTTGGACATTTGTTATCCATAGGTATCTTTTTTAAAAGGTCGACTCGAGCCTTTCATAACTGTGTATGTACCGAATACTTTGGGATCAAAGTCCGCGTACTTCGGGTTGGGATTGATTATTCATAGGTAATTTTTAAAAAAGGTGGACTCAAATCTTTCTCGGCTACCTACGTACCCAATAATTTGTAATCAATGTCCGTTTAGTTGCGGTTCGAGATTGATTATTAATAGGTATTTTTTATTACGAAAGCACTCGAGACGTTCTCGGCTTCCTACATACCCAATACTTTGGGATCAAAGTACTCGTATTTTGGTGTTGGACATTGATTATCCATAGGTATCTTTTTCAACAAGTAAAGTCAAGCCTTTCACGGCAATGTACGTACCGAATACTTTGTGATCAAAGTCCGCGCAGTTCGGGTTTGTATTGATTATTCATAGGTAATTTTTAAAAAGGTAGACTCAAAATTTTCTCGGCTACCTACGTACCAAATAAGTTGTAATCAAAGTCGGTGTTGTTGGGGTTGGAGATTGATTATTAATAGGTATTTTTTATTAAAGGCGGAGTCGAGCCTTTCTTTCTTGTCTATGTACCCAATATTTTGGGATGAAAGTCCTCGTATTTTGGGGTTTGAGATTGATTATCCATAGGTATCTTTTTCAATAAGTAAAGTCAAGCCTTTCACAGCTGTGTACGTACCGAATAATTTGTGATCAAAGTCCGCGTAGTTCGGGTTGGGATTGATTATTCATAGGTAATTTTTAAAAAGGTGGACTCAAATTTTTCTCGGCTACCTACGTACCCAATAATTTGTAATCAATGTCCGTTTAGTTGGGGTTCGAGATTGATTATTAATAGGTATTTTTGATTAAAAGCGGACTCGAGCTATTCTCGGCTTCCTACATACCCAATACTTTGGGATCAAAGTCCTCGTATTTTGGGGTTGGAGATTGATTATCCATAGGTATCTTTTTCAACAAGTAGAGTCAAGCCTTTCACAGCTGTGTACGTACCGAATACTTTGTGATCAAAGTCCGCGTAGTTCGGGTTTGTATTGATTATTCATAGGTAATTTTTAAAAAGGTAGACTCAAAATTTTCTCGGCTACCTACGTACCAAATAAGTTGTAATCAAAGTCGGTGTTGTTGGGGTTAGAGATTGATTATTAATAGGTATTTTTTATTAAAGGCGGACTCGAGCCTTTCTTTCTTGTCTATGTACCCAATATTTTGGGATGAAAGTCCTCGTATTTTGGGGTTTGAGATTGATTATCCATAGGTATCTTTTTCAACAAGTAAAGTCAAGCCTTTCACAAGTTTGTGTACGTACCGAATAATTTGTGATCAAAGTCCGCGTAGTTCGGGTTGGGATTGATTATTCATAGGTAATTTTTTAAAAGGTGGACTCAAATTTTTCTCGGCTACATACGTACCAAATAAATTGTAATCAATGTCGGTGTTGTTGGGGTTGGAGATTGATTATTAATAGGTATTTTTTATTAAAGGCGGACTCGAGCCTTTCTTTCTTGTCTATGTACCCAATATTTTGGGCTCAAAGTGCGCGTAGGTTGGGGTTGGACATTTGTTATCCATAGGTATCTTTTTTAAAAGGTCGACTCGAGCCTTTCAAACTGTGTATGTACCGAATACTTTGTGATCAAAGTCCGCGTACTTCGGGTTGGGATTGATTATTCATAGGTAATTTTTAAAAAGGTGGACTCAAATCTTTCTCGGCTACCTACGTACCCAATAATTTGTAATCAAAGTTCGTGTAGTTGGGGTTCGAGATTGATTATTAATAGGTATTTTTTATTAAAAGCGGGCTCGAGCCATTCTCGGCTTCCTACATACCCAATACTTTGGGATCAAAGTCCTCGTATTTTGGGGTTGGAGATTGATTATCCATAGGTATCTTTTTCAACAAGTAAAGTCAAGCCTTTCACAGCTGTGTACGTACCGAATACTTTGTGATCAAAGTCCGCGTAGTTCGGGTTGGGATTGATTATTCATAGGTAATTTTTAAAAAGGTGGACTCAAATTTTTCTCGACTACATACGTACCAAATAAATTGTAATCAATGTCGGTGTTGTTGGGGTTGGAGATTGATTATTAATAGGTATTTTTTATTAAAGGCGGACTCGAGCCTTTCTTTCTTGTCTATGTACCCAATATTTTGGGCTCAAAGTGCGCGTAGGTTGGGGTTGGACATTTGTTATCCATAGGTATCTTTTTTAAAAGGTCGACTCGAGCCTTTCATAACTGTGTATGTACCGAATACTTTGGGATCAAAGTCCGCGTACTTCGGGTTGGGATTGATTATTCATAGGTAATTTTTAAAAAGGTGGACTCAAATCTTTCTCGGCTACCTACGTACCCAATAATTTGTAATCAATGTCCGTTTAGTTGCGGTTCGAGATTGATTATTAATAGGTATTTTTTATTACGAAAGCACTCGAGACGTTCTCGGCTTCCTACATACCCAATACTTTGGGATCAAAGTACTCGTATTTTGGTGTTGGACATTGATTATCCATAGGTATCTTTTTCAACAAGTAAAGTCAAGCCTTTCACAAACAATGTACGTACCGAATACTTTGTGATCAAAGTCCGCGTAGTTCGGGTTTGTATTGATTATTCATAGGTAATTTTTAAAAAGGTAGACTCAAAATTTTCTCGGCTACCTACGTACCAAATAAGTTGTAATCAAAGTCGGTGTTGTTGGGGTTGGAGATTGATTATTAATAGGTATTTTTTATTAAAGGCGGAGTCGAGCCTTTCTTTCTTGTCTATGTACCCAATATTTTGGGATGAAAGTCCTCGTATTTTGGGGTTTGAGATTGATTATCCATAGGTATCTTTTTCAATAAGTAAAGTCAAGCCTTTCCACAATGTGTACGTACCGAATAATTTGTGATCAAAGTCCGCGTAGTTCGGGTTGGGATTGATTATTCATAGGTAATTTTTAAAAAGGTGGACTCAAATTTTTCTCGGCTACCTACGTACCCAATAATTTGTAATCAATGTCCGTTTAGTTGGGGTTCGAGATTGATTATTAATAGGTATTTTTGATTAAAAGCGGACTCGAGCTATTCTCGGCTTCCTACATACCCAATACTTTGGGATCAAAGTCCTCGTATTTTGGGGTTGGAGATTGATTATCCATAGGTATCTTTTTCAACAAGTAGAGTCAAGCCTTTCACAGCTGTGTACGTACCGAATACTTTGTGATCAAAGTCCGCGTAGTTCGGGTTGGGATTGATTATTCATAGGTAATTTTAAAAAAGGTGGACTCAAATTTTTCGCGGCTACCTACGTACCAAATAAGTTTTAATAAAAGTCCATGTAGTTGGGGTTCGAGATTGATTATTAATAGGTATTTTTTATTAAAAGCGGACTCGTGCTATTCTCGGCTTCCTACATACCCAATACTTTGGGATCAAAGTCCTCGTATTTTGGGGTTGGAGATTGATTATCCATAGGTATCTTTTTCAACAAGTAAAGTCAAGCCTTTCACAAGCTGTGTACGTACCGAATACTTTGTGATCAAAGTCCGCGTAGTTCGGGTTCGGATTGATTATTCATAGGTAATTTTTAAAAAGGTGGACTCAAATTTTCTCGGCTACCTACGTACCCAATAATTTGTAATCAAAGTCGGTGTTGTTGGGGTTCGAGATTGATTATTAATAGGTATTTTTTATTAAAGGCGAGCTCGAGCCATTCTTTCTTGTCTACGTACCCAATATTTTGGGATGAAAGTCCTCGTATTTTGGGGTTGGAGATTGATTATCCATAGGTATCTTTTTCAACAAGTAAAGTCAAGCCTTTCACGGTTGTGTACGTACCGAATACTTTGTGATCAAAGTCCGCGTAGTTCGGGTTCGGATTGATTATTCATAGGTAATTTTTAAAAAGGTGGACTCAAATTTTTCTCGGCTACATACGTACCAAATAACTTGTAATCAATGTCGGTGTTGTTGGGGTTGGAGATTGATTATTATTAGGTATTTTTTATTAAAGGCGGACTCGAGCCTTTCTTTCTTGTCTATGTACCCAATATTTTGGGCTCAAAGTGCGCGTAGGTTGGGGTTGGACATTTGTTATCCATAGGTATCTTTTTTAAAAGGTCGACTCGAGCCTTTCACAACTGTGTATGTACCGAATACTTTGTGATCAAAGTCCGCGTAGTTCGGGTTGGGATTGATTATTCATAGGTAATTTTAAAAAAGGTGGACTCAAATCTTTCTCGGCTACCTACGTACCCAATAATTTGTAATCAATGTCCGTTTAGTTGGGGTTCGAGATTGATTATTAATAGGTATTTTTTATTATGAAAGCACTCGTGCTATTCTCGGCTTCCTACATACCCAATACTTTGGGATCAAAGTACTCGTATTTTGGGGTTGGAGATTGATTATCCATAGGTATCTTTTTCAACAAGTAAAGTCAAGCCTTTCACAATTGTGTACGTACCGAATACTTTGTGATCAAAGTCCGCATAGTTCGGGTTGGGATTGATTATTCATAGGTTATTTTTAAAAAGGTAGACTCAAATTTTTCTCGGCTACCTACGTACCAAAGAAGTTGTAATCAAAGTCCATGTTGTTGGGGTTCGAGATTGATTATTAATAGGTTTTTTTTATTAAAGGAGGACTCGAGCCTTTCTTTCTTGTCTACGTACCCAATATTTTGGGATCAAAGTCCTCGTATTTTGGGGTTGGAGATTGATTATCCATAGGTATCTTTTTCAACAAGTAGAGTCAAGCCTTTCATGCTTGTGTACGTACCGAATACTTTGTGATCAAAGTCCGCGTAGTTCGGGTTGGAATTGAATATTCATAGGCAATTTTTTAAAAGGTGGACTCAAATTTTTCTCGGCTACCTACGTACCAAATAAATTGTAATCAATGTCGGTGTTGTTGGGGTTGGAGATTGATTATTAATAGGTATTTTTTATTAAAGACGGACTCGAGCCTTTCTTTCTTGTCTATGTACCCAATATTTTGGGATGAAAGTCCTCGTATTTTGGGGTTTGAGATTTGATTATCCATAGGTATCTTTTTCAACAAGTCGAGTCGAGCCTTTCACCGTGTACGTACCGAATACTTTGTGATCAAAGTCCGCGTAGTTCGGGTTGGGATTGATTATTCATAGGTAATTTTTAAAAAGGTGGACTCAAATTTTTCTCGGCTACCTACGTACCAAATAACTTGTAATCAAAGTTCGTGTAGTTGGGGTTCGAGATTGATTATTAATAGGTATTTTTTATTAAAAGCGGGCTCGAGCCTTTCTTTGTTGTCTATATACCCAATATTTTGGGCTCAAACTCCGCGTATTTTGGGGTTGGACATTGATTATCCATAGGTATCTTTTTCAAAAAGTCGACTCGAGCCTTTCACAACTATGTACGTACCGAATACTTTGTGATCAAAGTTCACGTAGTTCGGGTTGGGATTGATTATTCATAGGTAATTTTAAAAAGGTGGACTCAAATTTTTCTCGACTACATACGTACCAAATAAATTGTAATCAATGTCGGTGTTGTTGGGGTTGGAGATTGATTATTAATAGGTATTTTTTATTAAAGGCGGACTCGAGCCTTTCTTTCTTGTCTATGTACCCAATATTTTGGGCTCAAAGTGCGCGTAGGTTGGGGTTGGACATTTGTTATCCATAGGTATCTTTTTTAAAAGGTCGACTCGAGCCTTTCATAACTGTGTATGTACCGAATACTTTGGGATCAAAGTCCGCGTACTTCGGGTTGGGATTGATTATTCATAGGTAATTTTAAAAAAGGTGGACTCAAATCTTTCTCGGCTACCTACGTACCCAATAATTTGTAATCAATGTCCGTTTAGTTGGGGTTCGAGATTGATTATTAATAGGTATTTTTTATTACGAAAGCACTCGAGACGTTCTCGGCTTCCTACATACCCAATACTTTGGGATCAAAGTACTCGTATTTTGGTGTTGGACATTGATTATCCATAGGTATCTTTTTCACCAAGTAAAGTCAAGCCTTTCACAGCTGTGTACGTACCGAATACTTTGTGATCAAAGTCCGCGCGATTCGGGTTTGTATTGATTATTCATAGGTAATTTTTAAAAAGGTAGACTCAAAATTTTCTCGGCTACCTACGTACCAAATAAGTTGTAATAAAAGTCGGTGTTGTTGGGGTTGGAGATTGATTATTAATAGGTATTTTTTATTAAAGGCGGACTCGAGCCTTTCTTTCTTGTCTATGTACCCAATATTTTGGGATGAAAGTCCTCGTATTTTGGGGTTTGAGATTGATTATCCATAGGTATCTTTTTCAACAAGTAAAGTCAAGCCTTTCACGCTTGTGTACGTACCGAATAATTTGTGATAAAAGTCCGCGTAGTTCGGGTTGGGATTGATTATTCATAGGTAATTTTTAAAAAGGTGGACTCAAATTTTTCTCGGCTACCTACGTACCCAATAATTTGTAATCAATGTCCGTTTAGTTGGGGTTCGAGATTGATTATTAATAGGTATTTTTTATTAAAAGCGGACTCGAGCTATTCTCGGCTTCCTACATACCCAATACTTTGGGATCAAAGTCCTTGTATTTTGGGGTTGGAGATTGATTATCCATAGGTATCTTTTTCAACAAGTAAAGTCAAGCCTTTCACAGCTGTGTACGTACCGAATACTTTGTGATCAAAGTCCGCGTAGTTCGGGTTGGGATTGATTATTCATAGGTAATTTTAAAAAAGGTGGACTCAAATTTTTCTCGGCTACCTACGTACCAAATAAATTGTAATCAAAGTCGATGTTGTTGGGGTTCAAGATTGATTATTTATAGGTATTTTTTATTACGAAAGGACTCGAGACGTTCTCGGCTTCCTACATACCCAATACTTTGGGATCAAAGTACTCGTATTTTGGTGTTGGACATTGATTATCCATAGGTATCTTTTTCAACAAGTAAAGTCAAGCCTTTCACAGTTTGTGTACGTACCGAATACTTTGTGATCAAAGTCCGCGTAGTTCGGGTTTGTATTGATTATTCATAGGTAATTTTAAAAAGGTGGACTCAAATTTTTCTCGGCTACATACGTACCAAATAAATTGTAATCAATGTCGGTGTTGTTGGGGTTGGAGATTGATTATTAATAGGTATTTTTTATTAAAGGCGTACTCGAGCCTTTCTTTCTTGTCTATGTACCCAATATTTTGGGCTCAAAGTGCGCGTAGGTTGGGGTTGGACATTTGTTATCCATAGGTATCTTTTTTAAAAGGTCGACTCGAGCCTTTCACAACTCGTGTATGTACCGAATACTTTGGGATCAAAGTCCGCGTACTTCGGGTTGGGATTGATTATTCATAGGTAATTTTAAAAAAGGTGGACTCAAATCTTTCTCGGCTACCTACGTACCCAATAATTTGTAATCAATGTCCGTTTAGTTGGGGTTCGAGATTGATTATTAATAGGTATTTTTTATTACGAAAGCACTCGAGACGTTCTCGGCTTCCTACATACCCAATACTTTGGGATCAAAGTACTCGTATTTTGGTGTTGGACATTGATTATCCATAGGTATCTTTTTCAACAAGTAAAGTCAAGCCTTTCACAGCTGTGTACGTACCGAATACTTTGTGATCAAAGTCCGCGTAGTTCGGGTTTGTATTGATTATTCATAGGTAATTTTTAAAAAGGTAGACTCAAAATTTTCTCGGCTACCTACGTACCAAATAAGTTGTAATCAAAGTCGGTGTTGTTGGGGTTCGAGATTGATTATTAATAGGTATTTTTTATTAAAGGCGGACTCGAGCCTTTCTTTCTTGTCTATGTACCCAATATTTTGGGATGAAAGTCCTCGTATTTTGGGGTTTGAGATTGATTATCCATAGGTATCTTTTTCAACAAGTAAAGTCAAGCCTTTCACGGTTGTGTACGTACCGAATAATTTGTGATCAAAGTCCGCGTAGTTCGGGTTGGGATTGATTATTCATAGGTAATTTTTAAAAAGGTGGACTCAAATTTTTCTCGGCTACCTACGTACCAAATAAATTGTAATCAAAGTCGGTGTAGTTGGGGTTGGAGATTGATTATTAATAGGTATTTTTTATTAAAGGCGGACTCGAGCTTTTCTTTCTTCCTACGTACCCAATACTTTGGGATGAAAGTCCTCGTATTTTGGGGTTTGAGATTGATTATCCATAGGTATCTTTTTCAACAAGTAGAGTCAAGCCTTTCACAAGTGTACGTACCGAATACTTTGTGATCAAAGTCCGCGTAGTTCGGGTTGGGATTGATTATTCATAGGTAATTTTAAAAAAAGGTGGACTCAAATTTTTCTCGCCACCTACGTACCAAATAATTGTAATCAAAGTCGATGTTGTTGGGGTTCGAGATTGATTATTAATAGGTATTTTTTATTAAACGGACTCGAGCCTTTCTTTGTTTTCTACGTACCCAATACTTTGGGCTCAAACTCCGCGTAGTTCGGGGTCGGACATAGGTTATCCATAGGTATCTTTTTAAAAAGTCGACTCGAGCCTTTCACAACTATGTACGTACCGAATACTCTGTGATCAAAGTTCACGTACTTCGGGTTGGGATTGATTATTCATAGGTAATTTTAAAAAGGTGGACTCAAATTTTTCTCGGCTACATACGTACCAAATAAATTGTAATCAATGTCGGTGTTGTTGGGGTTGGAGATTGATTATTAATAGGTATTTTTTATTAAACGCAGACTCGAGCCTTTCTTTCTTGTCTATGTACCCAATATTTTGGGCTCAAAGTGCGCGTAGGTTGGGGTTGGACATTTGTTATCCATAGGTATCTTTTTTAAAAGGTCGACTCGAGCCTTTCACAATCGTGTATGTACCGAATACTTTGGGATCAAAGTCCGCGTACTTCGGGTTGGGATTGATTATTCATAGGTAATTTTAAAAAAGGTGGACTCAAATCTTTCTCGGCTACCTACGTACCCAATAATTTGTAATCAATGTCCGTTTAGTTGGGGTTCGAGATTGATTATTAATAGGTATTTTTTATTACGAAAGCACTCGAGACGTTCTCGGCTTCCTACATACCCAATACTTTGGGATCAAAGTACTCGTATTTTGGTGTTGGACATTGATTATCCATAGGTATCTTTTTCACCAAGTAAAGTCAAGCCTTTCACATTCTGTGTACGTACCGAATACTTTGTGATCAAAGTCCGCGTAGATTCGGGTTTGTATTGATTATTCATAGGTAATTTTTAAAAAGGTAGACTCAAAATTTTCTCGGCTACCTACGTACCAAATAAGTTGTAATCAAAGTCGGTGTTGTTGGGGTTGGAGATTGATTATTAATAGGTATTTTTTATTAAAGGCGGACTCGAGCCTTTCTTTCTTGTCTATGTACCCAATATTTTGGGATGAAAGTCCTCGTATTTTGGGGTTTGAGATTGATTATCCATAGGTATCTTTTTCAACAAGTAAAGTCAAGCCTTTCACAGTTGTGTACGTACCGAATAATTTGTGATAAAAGTCCGCGTAGTTCGGGTTGGGATTGATTATTCATAGGTAATTTTTAAAAAGGTGGACTCAAATTTTTCTCGGCTACCTACGTACCCAATAATTTGTAATCAATGTCCGTTTAGTTGGGGTTCGAGATTGATTATTAATAGGTATTTTTTATTAAAAGCGGACTCGAGCTATTCTCGGCTTCCTACATACCCAATACTTTGGGATCAAAGTCCTTGTATTTTGGGGTTGGAGATTGATTATCCATAGGTATCTTTTTCAACAAGTAAAGTCAAGCCTTTCACAGCTGTGTACGTACCGAATACTTTGTGATCAAAGTCCGCGTAGTTCGGGTTGGGATTGATTATTCATAGGTAATTTTAAAAAAGGTGGACTCAAATTTTTCTCGGCTACCTACGTACCAAATAAATTGTAATCAAAGTCGATGTTGTTGGGGTTCAAGATTGATTATTTATAGGTATTTTTTATTACGAAAGGACTCGAGACGTTCTCGGCTTCCTACATACCCAATACTTTGGGATCAAAGTACTCGTATTTTGGTGTTGGACATTGATTATCCATAGGTATCTTTTTCAACAAGTAAAGTCAAGCCTTTCACAGCTGTGTACGTACCGAATACTTTGTGATCAAAGTCCGCGTAGTTCGGGTTTGTATTGATTATTCATAGGTAATTTTAAAAAGGTGGACTCAAATTTTTCTCGGCTACATACGTACCAAATAAATTGTAATCAATGTCGGTGTTGTTGGGGTTGGAGATTGATTATTAATAGGTATTTTTTATTAAAGGCGGACTCGAGCCTTTCTTTCTTGTCTATGTACCCAATATTTTGGGCTCAAAGTGCGCGTAGGTTGGGGTTGGACATTTGTTATCCATAGGTATCTTTTTTAAAAGGTCGACTCGAGCCTTTCACAATTGTGTATGTACCGAATACTTTGGGATCAAAGTCCGCGTACTTCGGGTTGGGATTGATTATTCATAGGTAATTTTAAAAAAGGTGGACTCAAATCTTTCTCGGCTACCTACGTACCCAATAATTTGTAATCAATGTCCGTTTAGTTGGGGTTCGAGATTGATTATTAATAGGTATTTTTTATTACGAAAGCACTCGAGACGTTCTCGGCTTCCTACATACCCAATACTTTGGGATCAAAGTACTCGTATTTTGGTGTTGGACATTGATTATCCATAGGTATCTTTTTCAACAAGTAAAGTCAAGCCTTTCACATTTGTGTACGTACCGAATACTTTGTGATCAAAGTCCGCGAGATTCGGGTTTGTATTGATTATTCATAGGTAATTTTTAAAAAGGTAGACTCAAAATTTTCTCGGCTACCTACGTACCAAATAAGTTGTAATCAAAGTCGGTGTTGTTGGGGTTGGAGATTGATTATTAATAGGTATTTTTTATTAAAGGCGGACTCGAGCCTTTCTTTCTTGTCTATGTACCCAATATTTTGGGATGAAAGTCCTCGTATTTTGGGGTTTGAGATTGATTATCCATAGGTATCTTTTTCAACAAGTAAAGTCAAGCCTTTCACGGTTGTGTACGTACCGAATAATTTGTGATCAAAGTCCGCGTAGTTCGGGTTAGGATTGATTATTCATAGGTAATTTTTAAAAAGGTGGACTCAAATTTTTTCTCGGCTACCTACGTACCCAATAATTTGTAATCAATGTCCGTTTAGTTGGGGTTCGAGATTGATTATTAATAGGTATTTTTGATTAAAAGCGGACTCGAGCTATTCTCGGCTTCCTACATACCCAATACTTTGGGATCAAAGTCCTCGTATTTTGGGGTTGGAGATTGATTATCCATAGGTATCTTTTTCAACAAGTAGAGTCAAGCCTTTCACAGCTGTGTACGTACCGAATACTTTGTGATCAAAGTCCGCGTAGTTCGTGTTGGGATTGATTATTCATAGGTAATTTTAAAAAAGGTGGACTCAAATTTTTCGCGGCTACCTACGTACCAAATAAGTTTTAATAAAAGTCCATGTAGTTGGGGTTCGAGATTGATTATTAATAGGTATTTTTTATTACGAAAGGACTCGAGACGTTCTCGGCTACCTACATACCCAATACTTTGGGATCAAAGTACTCGTATTTTGGTGTTGGACATTGATTATCCATAGGTATCTTTTTCAACAAGTAAAGTCAAGCCTTTCAATTTAGTGTACGTATCGAATACTTTGTGATCAAAGTCCGCGTAGTTCGGGTTTGTATTGATTATTCATAGGTAATTTTTAAAAAGGTAGACTCAAAATTTTCTCGGCTACCTACGTACCAAATAAGTTGTAATCAAAGTCGGTGTTGTTGGGGTTGGAGATTGATTATTAATAGGTATTTTTTATTAAAGGCGGACTCGAGCCTTTCTTTCTTGTCTATGTACCCAATATTTTGGGATCAAAGTCCTCGTATTTTGGGGTATGAGATTGATTATCCATAGGTATCTTTTTCAACAAGTATATCAGCCTTTCACATGTGTACGTACGAATACTTTGTGATCAAAGTCCGCGTAGTTCGGGTTGGGATTAATTATTCATAGGTAATTATTAAAAAGGTGGACTCAAATTTTTCTCGGCTACCTACGTACCAAATAACTTGTAATCAAAGTCAGTGTTGTTGGGTTTGGAGATTGATTATTAATAGGTATTTTTTATTAAAGGCGGACTCGAGCCTTTCTTTCTTGTCTATGTACCCAATATTTTGGGCTCAAAGTGCGCGTAGGTCGGGGTTGGACATTTGTTATCCATAGGTATCTTTTTTAAAAGGTCGACTCGAGCCTTTCACAATCGTGTATGTACCGAATACTTTGTGATCAAAGTCCGCGTACTTCGGGTTGGGATTGATTATTCATAGGTAATTTTAAAAAAGGTGGACTCAAATCTTTCTCGGCTACCTACGTACCCAATAAATTGTAATCAATGTCCGTTTAGTTGGGGTTCGAGATTGATTATTAATAGATACTTTATTAAAAGCGGACTCGAGCTATTCTCGGCTTCCTACATACCCAATACTTTGGGATCAAAGTCCTCGTATTTTGGGGTTGGAGATTGATTATCCATAGGTATCTTTTTCAACAAGTAAAGTCAAGCCTTTCACATACTGTACGTACCGAATACTTTGTGATCAAAGTCCGCGTAGTTCGGGTTGGAATTGATTATTCATAGGTTATTTTAAAAAAGGTGGACTCAAATTTTTCTCGGCTACCTACGTACCAAAGAAGTTGTAATCAAAGTCCATGTAGTTGGGATTCGAGATTGATTATTAATAGGTAGTTTTTATTAAAAGAGGACTCGAGCCGTTCTCGGCTTCCTACATACCCAATACTTTGGGATCAAAGTCCTCGTATTTTGGGGTTGGAGATTGATTATCCATAGGTATATTTTTCAACAAGTAGAGTCAAGCCTTTCACAGCTGTGTACGTACCGAATACTTTGTGATCAAAGTCCGCGTAGTTCGGGTTGGAATTGAATATTCATAGGTAATTTTAAAAAAGGTGGACTCAAATTTTTCTCGGCTACCTACGTACCAAATAAATTGTAATCAAAGTCGGTGTTGTTGGGGTTGGAGATTGATTATTAATAGGTATTTTTTATTAAAGGCGGACTCGAGCCTTTCTTTCTTGTCTATGTACCCAATATTTTGGGATGAAAGTCCTCGTATTTTGGGGTTTGAGATTGATTATCCATAGGTATCTTTTTCAACAAGTAGAGTCAAGCCTTTCAAAGCCGTACGTACCGAATACTTTGTGATCAAAGTCCGCGTAGTTCGGGTTGGGATTGATTATTCATAGGTAATTAATAAAAAGGTGGACTCAAATTTTTCTCGCCTACCTACGTACCAAATAACTTGTAATCAAAGTCGGTGTTGTTGGGGTTCGAGATTGATTATTAATAGGTATTTTTTATTAAAGGCGGACCGGAGCCTTTCTTTGTTGTCTATGTACCCAATATTTTGGGCTCAAACTCCGCGTAGTTCGGGGTCGGACATAGGTTATCCATAGGTATCTTTTTTAAAAGGTCGACTCGAGCCTTTCACAACTATGTACGTACCGAATACTTGCGTGATCAAAGTTCACGTACTTCGGGTTGGGATTGATTATTCATAGGTAATTTTTAAAAAGGTGGACTCAAATCTTTCTCGGCTACCTACGTACCCAATAATTTGTAATCAATGTCCGTTTAGTTGGGGTTCGAGATTGATTATTAATAGGTATTTTTTATTAAAAAGCAGACCGGAGCCATTCTCGGCTTCCTACATACCCAATACTTTGGGATCAAAGTCCTCGTATTTTGGGGTTGGCAATTTATTATCCATAGGTATCTTTTTTAACAAGTAAAGTCAAGCCTTTCACAGTCGTGTACGTACCGAATACTTTGTGATCGAAGTCCGTGTAGTTCGGGTTGGGATTGATTATTCATAGGTAATTTTAAAAAAGGTGGACTCAAATCTTTCTCGGCTACCTACGTACCCAATAAATTGTAATCAATGTCCGTTTAGTTGGGGTTCGAGATTGATTATTACTAGGTACTTTATTAAAAGCGGACTCGAGCTATTCTCGGCTTCCTACATACCCAATACTTTGGGATCAAAGTCCTCGTATTTTGGGGTTGGAGATTGATTATCCATAGGTATCTTTTTCAACAAGTAAAGTCAAGCCTTTCACAATCGTGTACGTACCGAATACTTTGTGATCAAAGTCCGCGTAGTTCGGGTTGGGATTGATTATTCATAGGTTATTTTAAAAAAGGTGGACTCAAATTTTTCTCGGCTACCTACGTACCAAAGAAGTTGTAATCAAAGTCCATGTAGTTGGGGTTCGAGATTGATTATTAATAGGTAGTTTTTATTAAAAGAGGACTCGAGCCGTTCTCGGCTTCCTACATACCCAATACTTTGGGATCAAAGTCCTCGTATTTTGGGGTTGGAGATTGATTATCCATAGGTATATTTTTCAACAAGTAGAGTCAAGCCTTTCACAAACTGTATACGTACCGAATACTTTGTGATCAAAGTCCGCGTAGTTCGGGTTGGAATTGAATATTCATAGGTAATTTTAAAAAAGGTGGACTCAAATTTTTCTCGGCTACCTACGTACCAAATAAATTGTAATCAAAGTCGGTGTTGTTGGGGTTGGAGATTGATTATTAATAGGTATTTTTTATTAAAGGCGGACTCGAGCCTTTCTTTCTTGTCTATGTACCCAATATTTTGGGATGAAAGTCCTCGTATTTTGGGGTTTGAGATTGATTATCCATAGGTATCGTTTTCAACAAGTAGAGTCAAGCCTTTCACAAGTTTGTGTACGTACCGAATACTTTGTGATCAAAGTCCGCGTAGTTCGGGTTGGGATTGATTATTCATAGGTAATTAATAAAAAGGTGGACTCAAATTTTTCTCGCCTACCTACGTACCAAATAACTTGTAATCAAAGTCGGTGTTGTTGGGGTTCGAGATTGATTATTAATAGGTATTTTTTATTAAAGGCGGACCGGAGCCTTTCTTTGTTGTCTATGTACCCAATATTTTGGGCTCAAACTCCGCGTAGTTCGGGGTCGGACATAGGTTATCCATAGGTATCTTTTTTAAAAGGTCGACTCGAGCCTTTCACAACTATGTACGTACCGAATACTCGTGATCAAAGTTCACGTACTTCGGGTTGGGATTGATTATTCATAGGTAATTTTAAAAAGGTGGACTCAAATCTTACTCGGCTACCTACGTACCCAATAATTTGTAATCAATGTCCGTTTAGTTGGGGTTCGAGATTGATTATTAATAGGTATTTTTTATTAAAAGCAAGATCGGAGCCATTCTCGGCTTCCTACATACCCAATACTTTGGGATCAAAGTCCTCGTATTTTGGGGTTGGCAATTTATTATCCATAGGTATCTTTTTTAACAAGTAAAGTCAAGCCTTTCACAACTGTGTACGTACCGAATACTTTGTGATCAAAGTCCGCGTAGTTCGGGTTGGGATTGATTATTCATAGGTTATTTTAAAAACGGTAGACTCAAATTTTTCTCGGCTACCTACGTACCAAAGAAGTTGTAATCAAAGTGCATGTAGTTGGGGTTCGAGATTGATTATTAATAGGTAGTTTTTATTAAAAGAGGACTCGAGCCGCTCTCGGCTTCCTACATACCCAATACTTTGGGATCAAAGTCCTCGTATTTTGGGGTTGGAGATTGATTATCCATAGGTATATTTTTCAACAAGTAGAGTCAAGCCTTTCACAGCACGTGTACGTACCAAATACTTTGTGATCAAAGTCCGCGTAGTTCGGGTTGGAATTGAATATTCATAGGTAATTTTAAAAAGGTGGACTCAAATTTTTCTCGGCTACCTACGTACCAAATAAATTGTAATCAAAGTCGGTGTTGTTGGGGTTGGAGATTGATTATTAATAGGTATTTTTTATTAAAGGCGACTCGAGCCTTTCTTTCTTGTCTATGTACCCAATATTTTGGGATGAAAGTCCTCGTATTTTGGGGTTTGAGATTGATTATCCATAGGTATCGTTTTCAACAAGTAGAGTCAAGCCTTTCACAGCTGTGTACGTACCGAATACTTTGTGATCAAAGTCCGCGTAGTTCGGGTTGGGATTGATTATTCATACGTAATTAATAAAAAGGTGGACTCAAATTTTTCTCGCCTACCTACGTACCAAATAACTTGTAATCAAAGTCGGTGTTGTTGGGGTTCGAGATTGATTATTAATAGGTATTTTTATAAAGGCGGATCGGAGCCTTTCTTTGTTGTCTATGTACCCAATATTTTGGGCTCAAACTCCGCGTAGTTCGGGTCGGACATAGGTTATCCATAGGTATCTTTTTAAAAGGTCGACTCGAGCCTTTCACAACTATGTACGTACCGAATACTCGTGATCAAAGTTCACGTACTTCGGGTTGGGATTGATTATTCATAGGTAATTTTAAAAAGGTGGACTCAACTTCTCGCTACCTACGTACCCAATAATTTGTAATCAATGTCCGTTTAGTGGGGTTCGAGATTGATTATTAATAGGTATTTTTTATTAAAAACGGACTGGGCCATTCTCGGCTTCCTACATACCCAATACTTTGGGATCAAAGTCCTCGTATTTTGGGGTTGGCAATTTATTATCCATAGGTATCTTTTTTAACAAGTAAGTCAAGCCTTTCACCAAGGACGTCCGAATACTTTGTGATCAAAGTCCGCGTAGTTCGGGTTGGGATTGATTATTCATAGGTTATTTTAAAACGGTAGACTCAAATTTTTCTCGGCTACCTACGTACCAAAGAAGTTGTAATCAAAGTGCATGTAGTTGGGGTTCGAGATTGATTATTAATAGGTAGTTTTTATTAAAGAAGGACTCGAGCCGCTCTCGCTTCCTACATACCCAATACTTTGGGATCAAAGTCCTCGTATTTTGGGGTTGGAGATTGATTATCCATAGGTATATTTTTCAACAAGTAGAGTCAAGCCTTTCACTTTGTACGTACCAAATACTTTGTGATCAAAGTCCGCGTAGTTCGGGTGGAATTGAATATTCTAGGTAATTTTAAAAAAGGTGGACTCAAATTTTTCTCGGCTACCTACGTACCAAATAAATTGTAATCAAAGTCGGTGTTGTTGGGGTTGGAGATTGATTATTAATAGGTATTTTTTATTAAAGGCGGACTCGAGCCTTTCTTTCTTTCTATGTACCCAATATTTTGGGATGAAAGTCCTTGTATTTTGGGGTTTGAGATTGATTATCCATAGGTATCTTTTTCAACAAGTAGAGTCAAGCCTTTCACGGTACAGACGTCCCGAATACTTTGTGATCAAAGTCCGCGTAGTTCGGGTTGGGATTGATTATTCATAGGTAATTAATAAAAAGGTGGACTCAAATTTTTCTCGCCTACCTACGTACCAAATAACTTGTAATCAAAGTCGGTGTTGTTGGGGTTCGAGATTGATTATTAATAGGCGGATCGGAGCCTTTCTTTGTTGTCTATGTACCCAATATTTTGGGCTCAAACTCCGCGTAGTTCGGGGTCGGACATAGGTTATCCATAGGTATCATTTTTAAAAGGTCGACTCGAGCCTTTCACAACTATGTACGTACCGAGTACTTCGTGATCAAAGTTCACGTACTTCGGGTTGGGATTGATTATTCATAGGTAATTTTAAAAAAGGTGGACTCAAATCTTTCTCGGCTACCTACGTACCCAATAATTTGTAATCAATGTCCGTTTAGTTGGGGTTCGAGATTGATTATTTATAGGTATTTTTTATTAAAAGCAGACTGGAGCCATTCTCGGCTTCCTACATACCCAATACTTTGGGATCAAAGTCCTCGTATTTTGGGGTTGACAATTTATTATCCATAGGTATCTTTTTTAACAAGTAAAGTCAAGCCTTTCCATCGTTGTGTACGTACCGAATACTTTGTGATCAAAGTCCGCGTAGTTCGGGTTGGGATTGATTATTCATAGGTAATTTTTAAAAAAGGTGGACTCAAATTTTTCTCGGCTACCTACGTACCAAAGAAGTTGTAATCAAAGTCCATGTAGTTGGGGTTCGAGATTGATTATTAATAGGTAGTTTTTATTAAAAGAGGACTCGAGCCTTTCTCGGCTCTCCCTACATACCCAATACTTTGGGATCAAAGTCCTCGTATTTTGGGGTTGGAGATTGATTATCCATAGGTATATTTTTCAACAAGTAGAGTCAAGCCTTTCACTTACTGTACGTACCGAATACTTTGTGATCAAAGTCCGCGTAGTTCGGGTTGGAATTGAATATTCATAGGTAATTTTAAAAAAGGTGGACTCAAATTTTTCTCGGCTACCTACGTACCAAATAAATTGTAATCAAAGTCGGTGTTGTTGGGGTTGGAGATTGATTATTAATAGGTATTTTTTATTAAAGGCGGAGTCGAGCCTTTCTTTCTTGTCTATGTACCCAATATTTTGGGATGAAAGTCCTCGTATTTTGGGGTTTGAGATTGATTATCCATATGTATCTTTTTCAACAAGTAGAGTCAAGCCATTCACGGTATGTGTATGTACCGAATACTTTGTGATCAAAGTCCGCGTAGTTCGGGTTGGGATTGATTATTCATAGGTAATTAATAAAAAGGTGGACTCAAATTTTTCTCGCCTACCTACGTACCAAATAACTTGTAATCAAAGTCGGTGTTGTTGGGGTTCGAGATTGATTGTTAATAGGTATTTTTTATTAAAGGCGGACTGGGGCCTTTCTTTGTTGTCTATGTACCCAATATTTTGGGCTCAAACTCCGCGTAGTTCGGGGTCGGACATAGGTTATCCATAGGTATCATTTTTAAAAGGTCGACTCGAGCCTTTCACAACTATGTACGTACCGAATACTCGTGATCAAAGTTCACGTACTTCGGGTTGGGATTGATTATTCATAGGTAATTTTAAAAAAGGTGGACTCAAATTTTTCTCGGCTACCTACGTACCAAATAAATTGTAATCAAAGTCGGTGTTGTTGGGGTTGGAGATTGATTATTAATAGGTATTTTTTATTAAAGGCGGACTCGAGCCTTTCTTTCTTGTCTATGTACCCAATATTTTGGGATGAAAGTCCTCGTATTTTGGGGTTTGAGATTGATTATCCATAGGTATCTTTTTCAACAAGTAGAGTCAAGCCTTTCAAGGCGTATGCGTACCGAATACTTTGTGATCAAAGTCCGCGTAGTTCGGGTTGGGATTGATTATTCATAGGTAATTAATAAAAAGGTGGACTCCAAATTTTTCTCGCCTACCTACGTACCAAATAACTTGTAATCAAAGTCGGTGTTGTTGGGGTTCGAGATTGATTATTAATAGGTATTTTTTATTAAAGGCGGATTGAGCCTTTCTTTGTTGTCTATGTACCCAATATTTTGGGCTCAAACTCCGCGTAGTTCGGGGTCGGACATAGGTTATCCATAGGTATCTTTTTTAAAAGGTCGACTCGAGCCTTTCACAACTATGTACGTACCGAATACTCTGTGATCAAAGTTCACGTACTTCGGGTTGGGATTGATTATTCATAGGTAATTTTAAAAAAGGTGGACTCAAATTTTTCTCGGCTACCTACGTACCAAATAAATTGTAATCAAAGTCGGTGTTGTTGGGGTTGGAGATTGATTATTAATAGGTATTTTTTATTAAAGGCGGACTCGAGCCTTTCTTTCTTGTCTATGTACCCAATATTTTGGGATGAAAGTCCTCGTATTTTGGGGTTTGAGATTGATTATCCATAGGTATCTTTTTCAACAAGTAGAGTCAAGCCTTTCAAAGCTGTGTACGTACCGAATACTTTGTGATCAAAGTCCGCGTAGTTCGGGTTGGGATTGATTATTCATAGGTAATTAATAAAAAGGTGGACTCAAATTTTTCTCGCCTACCTACGTACCAAATAACTTGTAATCAAAGTGGGTGTTGTTGGGGTTCGAGATTGATTATTAATAGGTATTTTTTATTAAAGGCGGACTGGAGCCTTTCTTTGTTGTCTATGTACCCAATATTTTGGGCTCAAACTCCGCGTAGTTCGGGGTCGGACATAGGTTATCCATAGGTATCTTTTTAAAAAGGTCGACTCGAGCCTTTCACAACTATGTACGTACCGAATACTGCGTGATCAAAGTTCACGTACTTCGGGTTGGGATTGATTATTCATAGGTAATTTTTAAAAAGGGTGGACTCAAATCTTTCTCGGCTACCTACGTACCCAATAATTTGTAATCAATGTCCGTTTAGTTGGGGTTCGAGATTGATTATTAATAGGTATTTTTTATTAAAAAGCGATCGGAGCCATTCTCGGCTTCCACATACCCAATACTTTGGGATCAAAGTCCTCGTATTTTGGGGTTGGCAATTTATTATCCATAGGTATCTTTTTTAACAAGTAAAGTCAAGCCTTTCACGGGCAGTATGCGTACCGAATACTTTGTGATCGAAGTCCGTGTAGTTCGGGTTGGGATTGATTATTCATAGGTAATTTTAAAAAAGGTGGACTCAAATCTTTCTCGGCTACCTACGTACCCAATAAATTGTAATCAATGTCCGTTTAGTTGGGGTTCGAGATTGATTATTACTAGGTACTTTATTAAAAGCGGACTCGAGCTATTCTCGGCTTCCTACATACCCAATACTTTGGGATCAAAGTCCTCGTATTTTGGGGTTGGAGATTGATTATCCATAGGTATCTTTTTCAACAAGTAAAGTCAAGCCTTTCACAATTGTGTACGTACCGAATACTTTGTGATCAAAGTCCGCGTAGTTCGGGTTGGGATTGATTATTCATAGGTTATTTTAAAAAAGGTGGACTCAAATTTTTCTCGGCTACCTACGTACCAAAGAAGTTGTAATCAAAGTCCATGTAGTTGGGGTTCGAGATTGATTATTAATAGGTAGTTTTTATTAAAAGAGGACTCGAGCCGTTCTCGTTCCTCCATACCCAATACTTTGGGATCAAAGTCCTCGTATTTTGGGGTTGGAGATTGATTATCCATAGGTATATTTTTCAACAAGTAGAGTCAAGCCTTTCACAACTGTACGTACCGAATACTTTGTGATCAAAGTCCGCGTAGTTCGGGTTGGAATTGAATATTCATAGGTAATTTTAAAAAAGGTGGACTCAAATTTTTCTCGGCTACCTACGTACCAAATAAATTGTAATCAAAGTCGGTGTTGTTGGGGTTGGAGATTGATTATTAATAGGTAGTTTTTATTAAAGGCGGACTCGAGCCTTTCTTTCTTGTCTATGTACCCAATATTTTGGGATGATAGTCCTCGTATTTTGGGGTTTGAGATTGATTATCCATAGGTATCGTTTTCAACAAGTAGAGTCAAGCCTTTCACAAGTGTACGTACCGAATACTTTGTGATCAAAGTCCGCGTAGTTCGGGTTGGGATTGATTATTCATAGGTAATTAATAAAAAGGTGGACTCAAATTTTTCTCGCCTACCTACGTACCAAATAACTTGTAATCAAAGTCGGTGTTGTTGGGGTTCGAGATTGATTATTAATAGGTATTTTTTATTAAAGGCGGACTGGAGCCTTTCTTTGTTGTCTATGTACCCAATATTTTGGGCTCAAACTCCGCGTAGTTCGGGGTCGGACATAGGTTATCCATAGGTATCTTTTTTAAAAGGTCGACTCGAGCCTTTCACAACTATGTACGTACCGAATACTCTGTGATCAAAGTTCACGTACTTCGGGTTGGGATTGATTATTCATAGGTAATTTTAAAAAGGTGGACTCAAATCTTTCTCGGCTACCTACGTACCCAATAATTTGTAATCAATGTCCGTTTAGTTGGGGTTCGAGATTGATTATTAATAGGTATTTTTTATTAAAAGCAGACTGGAGCCATTCTCGGCTTCCTACATACCCAATACTTTGGGATCAAAGTCCTCGTATTTTGGGGTTGGCAATTTATTATCCATAGGTATCTTTTTTAACAAGTAAAGTCAAGCCTTTCACAACAATGTACGTACCGAATACTTTGTGATCAAAGTCCGCGTAGTTCGGGTTGGGATTGATTATTCATAGGTTATTTTAAAAACGGTAGACTCAAATTTTTCTCGGCTACCTACGTACCAAAGAAGTTGTAATCAAAGTGCATGTAGTTGGGGTTCGAGATTGATTATTAATAGGTAGTTTTTATTAAAAGAGGACTCGAGCCGCTCTCGGCTTCCTACATACCCAATACTTTGGGATCAAAGTCCTCGTATTTTGGGGTTGGAGATTGATTATCCATAGGTATATTTTTCAACAAGTAGAGTCAAGCCTTTCACGAGTGTACGTACCAAATACTTTGTGATCAAAGTCCGCGTAGTTCGGGTTGGAATTGAATATTCATAGGTAATTTTAAAAAGGTGGACTCAAATTTTTCTCGGCTACCTACGTACCAAATAAATTGTAATCAAAGTCGGTGTTGTTGGGGTTGGAGATTGATTATTAATAGGTATTTTTTATTAAAGGCGGACTCGAGCCTTTCTTTCTTGTCTATGTACCCAATATTTTGGGATGAAAGTCCTCGTATTTTGGGGTTTGAGATTGATTATCCATAGGTATCTTTTTCAACAAGTAGAGTCAAGCCTTTCACGTCGTGTACGTCCCGAATACTTTGTGATCAAAGTCCGCGTAGTTCGGGTTGGGATTGATTATTCATAGGTAATTAATAAAAAGGTGGACTCAAATTTTTCTCGCCTACCTACGTACCAAATAACTTGTAATCAAAGTCGGTGTTGTTGGGGTTCGAGATTGATTATTAATAGGTATTTTTTATTAAACTGGAGCCTTTCTTTGTTGTCTATGTACCCAATATTTTGGGCTCAAACTCCGCGTAGTTCGGGGTCGGACATAGGTTATCCATAGGTATCATTTTTAAAAGGTCGACTCGAGCCTTTCACAACTATGTACGTACCGAATACTTCGTGATCAAAGTTCACGTACTTCGGGTTGGGATTGATTATTCATAGGTAATTTTAAAAAAGGTGGACTCAAATCTTTCTCGGCTACCTACGTACCCAATAATTTGTAATCAATGTCCGTTTAGTTGGGGTTCGAGATTGATTATTTATAGGTATTTTTTATTAAAAGCGGATAGAGCCATTCTCGGCTTCCTACATACCCAATACTTTGGGATCAAAGTCCTCGTATTTTGGGGTTGGCAATTTATTATCCATAGGTATCTTTTTTAACAAGTAAAGTCAAGCCTTTCACACGTGTACGTACCGAATACTTTGTGATCAAAGTCCGCGTAGTTCGGGTTGGGATTGATTATTCATAGGTAATTTTAAAAAAGGTGGACTCAAATTTTTCTCGGCTACCTACGTACCAAAGAAGTTGTAATCAAAGTCCATGTAGTTGGGGTTCGAGATTGATTATTAATAGGTAGTTTTTATTAAAAGAGGACTCGAGCCTTTCTCGGCTTCCTACATACCCAATACTTTGGGATCAAAGTCCTCGTATTTTGGGGTTGGAGATTGATTATCCATAGGTATATTTTTCAACAAGTAGAGTCAAGCCTTTCACAGCGTACGTACCGAATACTTTGTGATCAAAGTCCGCGTAGTTCGGGTTGGAATTGAATATTCATAGGTAATTTTAAAAAGGTGGACTCAAATTTTTCTCGGCTACCTACGTACCAAATAAATTGTAATCAAAGTCGGTGTTGTTGGGGTTGGAGATTGATTATTAATAGGTATTTTTTATTAAAGGCGGAGTCGAGCCTTTCTTTCTTGTCTATGTACCCAATATTTTGGGATGAAAGTCCTCGTATTTTGGGGTTTGAGATTGATTATCCATATGTATCTTTTTCAACAAGTAGAGTCAAGCCATTCACAACTGTATGTACCGAATACTTTGTGATCAAAGTCCGCGTAGTTCGGGTTGGGATTGATTATTCATAGGTAATTAATAAAAAGGTGGACTCAAATTTTTCTCGCCTACCTACGTACCAAATAACTTGTAATCAAAGTCGGTGTTGTTGGGGTTCGAGATTGATTGTTAATGTATAGGCGGATGGAGCCTTTCTTTGTTGTCTATGTACCCAATATTTTGGGCTCAAACTCCGCGTAGTTCGGGGTCGGACATAGGTTATCCATAGGTATCATTTTTAAAAGGTCGACTCGAGCCTTTCACAACTATGTACGTACCGAATACTTCGTGATCAAAGTTCACGTACTTCGGGTTGGGATTGATTATTCATAGGTAATTTTAAAAAAGGTGGACTCAAATCTTTCTCGGCTACCTACGTACCCAATAATTTGTAATCAATGTCCGTTTAGTTGGGGTTCGAGATTGATTATTTATAGGTATTTTTTTATTAAAGCGAACTGGAGCCATTCTCGGCTTCCTACATACCCAATACTTTGGGATCAAAGTCCTCGTATTTTGGGGTTGGCGATTTATTATCCATAGGTATCTTTTTTAACAAGTAAAGTCAAGCCTTTCACCGCTGTGTACGTACCGAATACTTTGTGATCAAAGTCCGCGTAGTTCGGGTTGGGATTGATTATTCATAGGTAATTTTAAAAAAGGTGGACTCAAATTTTTCTCGGCTACCTACGTACCAAAGAAGTTGTAATCAAAGTCCATGTAGTTGGGGTTCGAGATTGATTATTAATAGGTAGTTTTTATTAAAAGAGGACTCGAGCCTTTCTCGGCTTCCTACATACCCAATACTTTGGGATCAAAGTCCTCGTATTTTGGGGTTGGAGATTGATTATCCATAGGTATATTTTTCAACAAGTAGAGTCAAGCCTTTCACAATTGTACGTACCGAATACTTTGTGATCAAAGTCCGCGTAGTTCGGGTTGGAATTGAATATTCATAGGTAATTTTAAAAAGGTGGACTCAAATTTTTCTCGGCTACCTACGTACCAAATAAATTGTAATCAAAGTCGGTGTTGTTGGGGTTGGAGATTGATTATTAATAGGTATTTTTTATTAAAGGCGGAGTCGAGCCTTTCTTTCTTGTCTATGTACCCAATATTTTGGGATGAAAGTCCTCGTATTTTGGGGTTTGAGATTGATTATCCATATGTATCTTTTTCAACAAGTAGAGTCAAGCCTTTCACGAGTGTACGTACCGAATACTTTGTGATCAAAGTCCGCGTAGTTCGGGTTGGGATTGATTATTCATAGGTAATTAATAAAAAGGTGGACTCAAATTTTTCTCGCCTACCTACGTACCAAATAACTTGTAATGAAAGTCGGTGTTGTTGGGGTTCGAGATTGATTGTTAATAGGTATTTTTTATTAAAGGCGGATGGGAGCCTTTCTTTGTTGTCTATGTACCCAATATTTTGGGCTCAAACTCCGCGTAGTTCGGGGCCGGACATAGGTTATCCATAGGTATCTTTTTTAAAAGTCGACTCGAGCTTTCACATTGTCGTCGTACGGATCTTCTTTCGGGTTGGGATTGATTATTCATAGGTAATTTTAAAAAAGGTGGACTCAAATCTTTCTCGGCTACCTACGTACCCAATAATTTGTAATCAATGTCCGTGTAGTTGGGGTTCGAGATTGATTATTAATAGGTATTTTTTATTAAAGCGGACTCGAGCCGTTCTCGGCTTCCTACATACCCAATACTTTGGGATCAAAGTCCTCGTATTTTGGGGTTGGAGATTGATTATCCATAGGTATATTTTTCAACAAGTAGAGTCAAGCCTTTCACAGTGTACGTACCGAATACTTTGTGATCAAAGTCCGCGTAGTTCGGGTTGGAGTTGAATATTCATAGGTAATTTTAAAAAGGTGGACTCAAATTTTTCTCGGCTACCTACGTACCAAAGAAGTTGTAATCAAAGTCCATGTAGTTGGGGTTCGAGATTGATTATTAATAGGTATTTTTTATTAAAAGAGGACTCGAGCCTTTCTGCTTCGCTACGTACCCAATATTTTGGGATCAAAGTCCTCGTATTTTGGGGTTTGAGATTGATTATCCATAGGTATCTTTTTCAACAAGTGTAGTCAAGCCTTTCACGTGTACGTACCGAATACTTTGTGATCAAAGTCCGCGTAGTTCGGGTTGGAATTGAATATTCATAGGTAATTTTAAAAAAGGTGGACTCAAATTTTTCTCGGCTACCTACGTACCAAATAAATTGTAATCAAAGTCGGTGTTGTTGGGGTTGGAGATTGATTATTAATAGGTATTTTTTATTAAAGGCGGAGTCGAGCCTTTCTTTCTTGTCTATGTACCCAATATTTTGGGATGAAAGTCCTCGTATTTTGGGGTTTGAGATTGATTATCCATAGGTATCTTTTTCAACAAGTAGAGTCAAGCCTTTCACAATCGTGTACGTACCGAATACTTTGTGATCAAAGTCCGCGTAGATCGGGTTGGGATTGATTATTCATAGGTAATTAATAAAAAGGTGGACTCAAATTTTTCTCGCCTACCTACGTACCAAATAACTTGTAATCAAAGTCGGTGTTGTTGGGGTTCGAGATTGATTATTAATAGGTATTTTTTATTAAAGGCGGACTGGGAGCCTTTCTTTGTTGTCTATGTACCCAATATTTTGGGCTCAAACTCCGCGTAGTTCGGGGTCGGACATAGGTTATCCATAGGTATCTTTTTTAAAAGGTCGACTCGAGCCTTTCACAACTATGTACGTACCGAATACTTCGTGATCAAAGTTCACGTACTTCGGGTTGGGATTGATTATTCATAGGTAATTTTAAAAAAGGTGGACTCAAATTTTTCTCGGCTACCTAAGTACCCAAGAAGTTGTAATCAATGTCCATGTAGTTGGGGTTCGAGATTGATTATTAATAGGTATTTTTTATTAAAAGAGGACTCGAGCCGTTCTCGGCTTCCTACATACCCAATACTTTGGGATCAAAGTCCTCGTATTTTGGGGTTGGAGATTGATTATCCATAGGTATATTTTTCAACAAGTAAAGTCAAGCCTTTCATACGTGTACGTACCGAATACTTTGTGATCAAAGTCCGCGTAGTTCGGGTTGGGATTGAATATTCATAGGTAATTTTAAAAAGGTGGACTCAAATTTTTCTCGGCTACCTACGTACCAAAGAATTTGTAATCAAAGTCCATGTAGTTGGGGTTCGAGATTGATTATTAATAGGTATTTTTTATTAAAAGAGGACTCGAGCCTTTCTCGGCTTCCTACATACCCAATACTTTGGGATCAAAGTCCTCGTATTTTGGGGTTGGAGATTGATTATCCATAGGTATCTTTTTCAACAAGTAGAGTCAAGCCTTTCACAATGTACGTACCGAATACTTTGTGATCAAAGTCCGCGTAGTTCGGGTTGGAATTGAATATTCATAGGTAATTTTAAAAAAGGTGGACTCAAATTTTTCTCGGCTACCTACGTACCAAATAAATTGTAATCAAAGTCGGTGTTGTTGGGGTTGGAGATTGATTATTAATAGGTATTTTTTATTAAAGGCGGAGTCGAGCCTTTCTTTCTTGTCTATGTACCCAATATTTTGGGATGAAAGTCCTCGTATTTTGGGGTTTGAGATTGATTATCCATAGGTATCTTTTTCAACAAGTAGAGTCAAGCCTTTCACAATTGTACGTACCGAATACTTTGTGATCAAAGTCCGCGTAGATCGGGTTGGGATTGATTATTCATAGGTAATTAATAAAAAGGTGGACTCAAATTTTTCTCGCCTACCTACGTACCAAATAACTTGTAATCAAAGTCGGTGTTGTTGGGGTTCGAGATTGATTGTTAATAGGTATTTTTTATTAAAGGCGGATTCGGGCCTTTCTTTGTTGTCTATGTACCCAATATTTTGGGCTCAAACTCCGCGTAGTTCGGGGTCGGACATAGGTTATCCATAGGTATCATTTTTAAAAGGTCGACTCGAGCCTTTCACAACTATGTACGTACCGAATACTTCGTGATCAAAGTTCACGTACTTCGGGTTGGGATTGATTATTCATAGGTAATTTTAAAAAAGGTGGACTCAAATCTTTCTCGGCTACCTACGTACCACAGAATTTGTAATCAATGTCCGTTTAGTTGGGGTTCGAGATTGATTATTAATAGGTATTTTTTATTAAAAAGCGGACTCGAGCCATTCTCGGCTTCCTACATACCCAATACTTTGGGATCAAAGTCCTCGTATTTTGGGGTTGGCAATTTATTATCCATAGGTATCTTTTTCAACAAGTAAAGTCAAGCCTTTCACAATTGTGTACGTACCGAATACTTTGTGATCAAAGTCCGCGTAGTTCGGGTTGGGGTTGATTATTCATAGGTAATTTTAAAAAGGTGGACTCAAATTTTTCTCGGCTACCTACGTACCAAAGAAGTTGTAATCAAAGTCCATGTAGTTGGGGTTCGAGATTGATTATTAATAGGTATTTTTTATTAAAGGCGGACTCGAGCCTTTCTTTCTTGTCTATGTACCCAATATTTTGGGATGAAAGTCCTCGTATTTTGGGGTTTGAGATTGATTATCCATAGGTATCTTTTTTCAACAAGTAGAGTCAAGCCTTTCACAAGTGTACGTACCGAATACTTTGTGATCAAAGTCCGCGTAGTTCGGGTTGGAGTTGAATATTCATAGGTAATTTTAAAAAAGGTGGACTCAAATTTTTCTCGGCTACCTACGTACCAAATAAATTGTAATCAAAGTCGGTGTTGTTGGGTTTGGAGATTGATTATTAATAGGTATTTTTTATTAAAGGCGGAGTGGAGCCTTTCTTTCTTGTCTATGTACCCAATATTTTGGGATGATAGTCCTCGTATTTTGGGGTCTGAGATTGATTATCCATAGGTATCTTTTTCAACAAGTAGAGTCAAGCCTTTCACAACTGTGTACGTACCGAATACTTTGTGATCAAAGTCCGCGTAGTTCGGGTTGGGATTGATTATTCATAGGTAATTTTTAAAAGGTGGACTCAAATTTTTGTCGGCTACCTACGTACCCAATAATTTGTAATCAATGTCCGTGTTGTTGGGGATCGAGATTGATTATTACTAGGTATTTTTTATTTAATGCGGACTCGAGCCTTTCTCGGCTGTCTATGTATACCCAATATTTTGGGCTCAAACTCCGCGTAGTTTGGGGTTCGAGATTGTTATCCATAGGTATCATTTTTCAATGGTTGAATTGAACCTTTCACTACTATGTCTGTACTAAATACTTCGTGATCAAAGTCCACGTACTTCGGGTTGGGATTGATTATTCATAGGTAATTTTAAAAAGGTGGACTCAAATTTTCTCGGCTACCTACGTTTTCAAGAATTTGTAATCAATGTCCGTGTAAGTTGGGGTTCGAGATTGATTATTAATAGGTATTTTTTATTAAAAGCGGACTCGAGCCATTCTCGCTTCGCTACATACCCAATATTTTGGGATCAAAGTCCTCGTATTTTGGGGTTGTAGATTGATTATCGATAGGTATCTTTTTCAACAAGTAAAGTCAAGCCTTTGCATTTCTGTACGTAGCGAATACTTTGTGATCAAAGTCCGCGTAGTTCGGGTTGGGGTTGATTATTCATAGGTAATTTTAAAAAAGGTGGACTCAAATTTTTCTCGGCTACCTACGTACCAAAGAAGTTGTAATCAAAGTCGATGTTGTTGGGGTTCGAGATTGATTATTAATAGGTAGTTTTTATTAAAAGCGGATTCCGAGCTTCCTTTCTTTGCTTGTCATGTACCCAATATTTTGGGATGAAAGTCCCTCGTATTTTGGGGTTTGAGATTGATTATCCATAGGTATCTTTTTCAAGAAGTGTGTAGTCAAGCCTTTCACATTGTGTACGTACCGAATACTTTGTGATCCAAAGTCCGCGTAGTTCGGGTTGGGATTGATTATTCATAGGTAATTATTAAAAAGGTGGACTCAAATTTTCCTCACTACCTACGTACAAAAGAAGTTGTAATCAAAGTCGATGTTGTTGGGGTTCGAGATTGATTATTAATAGGTATTTTTTATTAAAGGCGGACTGGAGCCTTTCTTTGTTGTCTATGTACCCATATTTTGGGCTCAAAGTCCGCGTAGTTCGGGCTCGGAGATTGATTATCCATAGGTATCTTTTTCAACAATTAGACTCAAGCCTTTCCCCGAGTATGTACTGAATACTCTGTGAAATCCAAAGTTCGCGTAGTTCGGGTTGGAATTGAATATTCATAGGTAATTTTAAAAAAGGTGGACTCGAAATTTTTCTCGGCTACCTACGTACCAAATAAATTGTAATCAAAGTCGGTGTTGGTTGGGGTTGGAGATTGATTATTAATAGGTATTTTTTATTTAAGGTCGAGTTTAGCCTTTCTGTCTTGCCTACGTACCCATACTTTGGGATCATAGTCCTCGTATTTTGGGGTTTGAGATTGATTATCCATAGGTATCTTTTTCGAACAAGTGTAGTCAAGCCTTTCATAGTGCTAGACGAATCGAATACTTTGTGATCAAAGTCCGCGTAGTTCGGGTTGGGATTGATTATTCATAGGTAATTATTAAAAAGGTGAACTCAAATTTTTCTCGCCTACCTACGTACCAAATAACTTGTAATCCAAAGTCGGTGTTGTTAAGGGTTCGAGATTGATTATTAATAGGTATTTTTTATTAAAAATGGACTCGGAGCCTTTCTTTGTTGTCTATGTACCCAATATTTTGGGCTCAAAGTCCGCGTAGTTTGGGGTGTGAGATTGGTTATCCATAGGTATCTTTTTCAACAAGGTCGAGTCGAGCCTTTCACAAGTATGTACGTACCGAATACTTCGTGATCAAAGTCCACGTAGTTCGGGTTGGGATTGATTATTCATAGGTAATTTTATAAAAGGTGGACTCAAATTTTTCTCGGCTACCTACGTACCAAAGAAGTTGTAATCAATGTCGATGTAGTTGGGGTTCGAGATTGATTATTAATAGGTAGTTTTTATTAAAAGAGGACTGGAGCCTTTCTCGGTTTTCTATGTACCCAATATTTTGGGCTCGAACTCCTCGTATTTCGGGGTCGGAGATTGATTATCCATAGGTATATTTTTTAACAAGTAGACTCAAGCCTTTCACAACTGTGTACGTACCGAATACTTCGTGATCAGAGTTCGCGTAGTTCTGGCCGGGGGGGGGGGGGGGGGGGGGGGGGGGGGGGATTGAATATTCATAGGTAATTTTAAAAAGGTGGACTCAAGTTTCTCATAGGCTACCTACGTACCAAAGAAGTTGTAATCAAAGTCCATGTAGTTGGGGTTCGAGATTGATTATTAATAGGTAGTTTTTTATTAAAGGGGGACTCGAGCCTTTCCGACTGTCTACGTACCCAATACTTTGGGATCAGAAGTCCTCGTATTTTAGGGTTTGAGATCGATTATCCATAGGTATCTTTTTCAACAAGTAGAGTCAAGCCTTTCACGTTCGTGTACGTACCGAATACTTTGTGATCGCAGTCCGTGTAGTTCTAGTTGGAGTTGAATATTCATAGGTAATTTTAAAAAGGTGGACTCAAATTTTTCTCGGCTACCTGCGTACCAAAGAAGTTGTAATCGAAAGTCCATGTAGTTGGGGTTCGAGATTGATTATTAATAGGTATTTTTTATTAAAGGCGCACTCTGTCCTTTCTTTTTGTCCATGTACCCAATATTTTGGGATGAAAGTCCTCGTATTTTTGGGGTTTGAGATTGATTCTCCATAGGTATCTTTTGTCAACAAGTTGATTCAAGTTTTTCATAAATTGTACGTACCGAATACTTTGTGATCAGTGTTCGCGTAGTTCGAGTTGGAGTTGAATATTCAGTAGGTAGTTATAAAAAGGTGGATTCTAATTTTTCTCGCTTACCTACGTACCAAATAAATTGTAATCAAAGTTCCGTGTTGTTGGGGTTAGAGATTGATTATTAATAGGTATTTTTTATTAAAGGCGGACTCGAGCCTTTCTTTGTTGTCTATGTACCCAATATTTTGGGTCTCAAAGTCCGCGTATTTCGGGGTCTGAGATTGGTTATCCATAGGTATCCTTTTCAACAAGTAGAGTCAAGCCTTTCGGACTGTGTACGTACCGAATACTTTGTGATCAAAGTTCGCGTAGTTCAGGTTGGGATTGATTATTCATAGGTAATTATTAAAAAGGTGGACTCAAATCTTTGTCGGCTACCTACGCATCAAATAACTTGTAATCAATGTCCGTGTTGTTGGAGTTCGAGATTGATTATTAATAGGTATTTTTTGCTAAAGGCGGGATCGAGCCATTCTTTGTCGTCTACACACCCAATACTTTGGGACTCAAACTCCGCGTAGTTCGGGCTCCGCGATAGGTTATCCAGAGATGTCTTTTTAAAAGTCAAGTCGAGCCTTTCACAATTATGTATGTACCGAATACTCTGTGATCAAAGTTCATGTAGTTCGGGTTGGGATTGATTATTCATAGGCAATTTTAAAAAGGTGGACTCAAATTTTTCTCGGCTACCTACGTACCAAAGAAGTTGTAATCAAAGTCCATGTAGTTTGGGTTCGAGATTGATTATTAATATGTAGTTTTTATTAAAAGAGGACTCGAGCCGTTCTCGGTTTCCTACATACCCAATACTTTGGGATCAAATTTCTCGTATTTTGGGGTTGGAGATTGATTATCCATAGGTATATTTTTCAACAAGTAGAGTCTAGCCTTTCACAAATGTACGTACCGAATACTTTTGTGATCAAAGTCCGCGTAGTTCTAGTTAAAAGTCAATATTCATAGGTAATTTTAAAAAAGGTGGACTCAAATTTTTCTCGGCTACCTTACGTACCAAAAGAAGGTAATCAAAGTCCATGTAGTTGGGGTTCGAGATTGATTATTAATAGGTATTTTTTATTAAAGGCTAATTTCGAGCCTTTCTTTTCTTGTCTATGTACCCAATATTTTGGGATGAAAGTCCTCATATTTTGGGGTTTGAGATTGATTATCCATAGGTATCTTTTTCAACAAGTACGAGTCAAGCCTTTCACACTGTAGACACTACCGAATACTTTGTGATCAAAGTCCGCGTAGTTCGGGTTGGAGTTGAATATTCATCTCTAATTTTAAAAAAGGTGGACTCAAATTTTTTCTCAGTGACATCAATACCAAATAAATTGTAATCAAAGTCGGTGTTGTTGGGGTTGGAGATTGATTATTAATAGGTATTTTTTATTAAAGGCGGAGTCGAGCCTTTCTTTCTTGTCTATGTACCCAATATTTTGGGATGATAGTCCCTCGTATTTTGGGGTTTGAGATTGATTATCCATAGGTATCTTTTTCAACAAGTAGAGTCAAGCCTTTCGCTACTCGTGTACGTACCGAATACTTTGTGATCAAAGTCCGCGTAGTTCTTTTAATGATTGATTATTCATAGGTAATTAATAAAAAGGTGGACTGCATAAATTTTTCTCGCCCACTTACGTAACAAAATAACTTGTAATCAAAGTCACTTGCAGTTGTTGGGGTTCGAGATTGATTATTAATAGGTATTTTTTATTAAAATTGGATTCGGAGCCTTTCTTTGTTGTCTATGTACCCAATATTTTGGGCTCAAAACTCCGCGTAGTTCTGGGCTCCACATAGGTTATCCATAGGTATCTTTTTAAAAGGTCGACTCGAGCCTTCAATAACTACGTACGTACCGAATACTTCGTGATCAAAGTCTACGTACTTCGGGTTGGGATTGATTTCATTATTCATAGGTAATTTTGAAAAGGTGGACTCAAATTTTTCTTACTACCTACGTGTATCACAAAGAAATGTAATCAAAGTCCATGTAGTCGGGGTTCGAGATTGATTATTAAATAGGTAGTTTTTAATGAAAGAATACTCCGAGCCGTTCTCGCTTTCCTACATACCCAATACTTTCGGATCAAAGTCCTCGTATTTTGGGGTTGGAGATTGATTATCCATAGGTATATTTTTCAACAAGTAGAGTCGTTCACGTTCGTGTACGTACCGAATACTTTGTGATCAAAGTCCGCGTAGTTCGGGTTTGGAGTTGAATATTCGTTAGGTAATTTTAAAAAAGGTGGACTCAAATTTTTCTGGGCCACCTACGCATCAAATACACACAAATTGTAATCAAAGTCGGTGTTGTTGGGGTTCGAGATTGATTATTAATAGGTATTTTTTTATTAAAGGCGTGTTTCGAGCCTTTCTTTCTTTGGTTTAGCGTACCCAATATTTTGGGATGATAGTCCTCGTATTTTGGGGTTTGAGATTGATTATCCATGGGTATCTTTTTCAACAAGTAAGAGTCTAGTTTTTCATGCAATTGCACGTACCGAATACTTTGTGATCAAAGTCCGCGTAGTTCGGGTTGGGATTGATTATTCATAGGTAATTAATAAAAAGGTGGACTCAAATTTTTCTCGCCTACCTACGTACCAAATAACTTGTAATCAAAGCTCTTTGCATATGGCAGTTCGAGATTGATTATTAATAGGTATTTTTTATTAAAGGCGGACCGGAGCCTTTCTTTGTTGTCTATGTACCCACATTTTGGGCTCAAACTCCGCGTAGTTCGTGTGGCCTTGGACATAGGTTATTCATAGGTATCTTTTTTTTAAAAGGTCGACTCGAGCCTTTCATAACTATGTACGTACCGAATACTTTCAGATCAGAGTTCACGTACTTCGGGTTGGGATTGATTATTCATTTTTAATTTTAAAAAAGGTGGACTCAATTTTTTTCTCGGCTACCTACGTACCAAAGTAGTTGTAATCAAAGTCCAAGCGTAGTTTGGGTTCGAGATTGATTATTAATAGGTAGTTTTTATTAAAAGAGGACTCGAGCCGTGCTCTCGGCTTCCTACATACCCAATACTTTGGGATCACGCCCCCCGTATTTTGGGGTTGGAGGTGATCGATTTTCATCCATAGGTATATTTTTCAACAAGTAGAGTCAAGCCTTTCATGTACTGTACGTACCGAATACTTTGTGATCAAAGTCCACAGAGAACGAGTCGAGTTTGAATATTCATAGGTAATTTTAAAAAAGGTGGACTCAAATTTTTCTCAATTACCTACGTACCAAAGAAGTTGTAATCAAAGTCCATGTAGTTGGGGTTCGAGATTGATTATTAATAGGTACTTTTTATTAAAGGCGGACTCGAGCCTCTTTTCTTGTCTGGCGTACCAAATATTTTGGGATGAAAGTCCTCGTATTTTGGGGTTTGAGATTGATTATCCATAGGTATCTTTTTCAACAAGTAGAGTCAAGCCCTTTCACAACAGTGTACGTACCGAATACTTTGTGATCAAAGTCCTGCGTAGTTCAGGTTGGGATTGATTATTCATAGGTAATTAATAAAAAGGTGGACTCAAATTTTTCTCGCCTACTCACGTACCAAATAACTCGTAATCAAAGTCGGTGTTGCTTCGGGGTTCGAGATTGATTATTAATAGGTATTTTTTATTAAAGGCGGACCGGAGCCTTTCTTTGTTGTCTATGTACCCAATATTTTGGGCTCAAACTCCGCGTAGTTCGGATTTCGACATTGTTATCCATAGGTATCTTTTTTAAAAGGTCGACTCGAGCCTTTCACAACTATGTACGTACCGAATACTTCGTGATCAAAGTTCACGTACTTCGAAGTTGGGATTGATTATTCATAGGTAATTTTAAAAAGGTGGATTCAAATTTTTCTCGGCTACCTACGTACCAAAGAAGTTGTAATCGAAGTCCATGTAGTTGGGGTTCGAGATTGATTATTAATAGGTAGTTTTTATTAAAGAGGACTCGAGCCGTTCTCGGCTTCCTACATACCCAATACTTTGGGATCAAAGTCCTCGTATTTTGGGGTTGGAGATTGATTATCCATAGGTATATTTTTCAACAAGTACGAGTCAAGCCTTTCTACAAATGTACGTACCGAATACTTTGTGATCAAAGTCCGCGTAGTTCGGGTTGGGAGTCAATATTCATAGGTAATTTTAAAAAAGGGACTCAAATTTTTCTCACAATTAATGCACTAAAGAAGTTGTAATCAAAGTCCATGTAGTTTGGGTTCTAGATTGATTATTAATAGGTATTTTTTATTAAAGGCGACTCGAGCCTTTCTTCTTTGTCTATGTACCCAATATTTTGGGATTTAAAGTCCTCAGATTTAGGGGTTTGAGATTGATTATCCATAGGTATCTTTTTCAACAAGTAGAGTCAAGCCTTTCACAGCTCGTGTACGTACCGAATACTTTGTGATCAAAGTCCGCGTAGTTCGGGTTGGAGTTGAATATTCATAGGTAATTTTAAAAAGGTGGACTCAAATTTTTCTCAAGGACCTACGTACCAAATAAATTGTAATCAAAGTCTGTGTTGTTTGGGTTTGGAGATTGATTATTAATAGGTATTTTTTATTAAAGGCTTTAGGCCCGAGCCTTTCTTTCTTGTTCATGTACCCAATATTTTGGGATGAAAGTCCTCGTAGTTTGGGGTTTGACATTGATTATCTATAGGTATCGTTTTTCAACAGGTCGAGTCGAGCCTTTCACAACTCGTGTATGTACCGAATACTTTGTGATCAAAGTCCGCGTAGTTCGGGTTAGGATTGATTATTCATAGGTAATTAATAAAAAGGTGGACTCAAATTTTTCTCGCCTACCTCCGTAGCAAATAACTTGTAATCAAAGTCGGTGTTGTTGGGGTTCGAGATTGGATTATTAATAGGTATTTTTTATTAAAGGTGGACTCGAGCCTCTCTTTGTTGTCTATGTACCCAATAGTTTGGGCTCAAACTCCGCGTAGTTCGGGGTTGGACATTGGTTATCCATAGGTGTCTTTTTTAAAAGGTCAACTCGAGCCTTTGACAACCACGTACGTACCGAATACTTTGTGATCAAAGTTCACGTACTTCAGGTTAGGATTGATTATTCATAGGTAATTTTAAAAAAGGTGGACTCAAATCTTTCTCGGCTACCTACGTACCACATAAATTGTAATTAATGTCGGTGTGGTTGGGGTTCGAGATTGATTATTAATAGGTATTTTTTATTAAAGTGGATTCGGAGCCATTCTTAGCTTCCTACGTACCCAAGAGTTTGGTGATCAAAGTCCTCGTTGTTTGGGGTTGGAAATTGGTTATCCATAGGTATCTTTTTTGGCAGGTAAAGTCGAGCCTTTGACAACCGTGTACGTACCGAATACTTTGTGATCAAAGTCCGCGTAGTTCGGGTTAGGATTGATTATTCATAGGTAATTTTAAAAAAGGTGGACTCAAATTTTTCTCGGTTACCTACGTACCAAAGAAGTTGTAATGAAAGTCCGCAGTTGGGGTTCGAGATTGATTATTAATAGGTAGTTTTTATGAAAAGTGGACTCGAGCATTCTCGGTTTCCTATGTACCCAACATTTTGGTGCTCAAAGTCCTCGTTGTTCTAGGTTGGAGATTGGTTATCCATAGGTATATTTTTCAACAAGTCAAGTCGAGCCTTTCACGTTCGTGTACGTACCGAATACTTTGTGATCAAAGTCCGCGTAGTTCGGGTTAGAGTTGATTATTCATAGGTAATTTTAAAAAGGTGGACTCAAATTTTTCTCGGCTACCTACGTACCAAATAAATTGTAATGAAAGTCGGTGTTGTTGGGGTTTGAGATTGATTATTAAGAGGTATTTTTTGCGAAAGGCGGTTTCGAGCCTTTCTCTGTTGTCTATGTACCCAATAGTTCGGGCTGAAAGTCCTCGTTTTTCGGGGTTTGAGATTGGTTATCCATAGGTATCTTTTTCAACAAGTGTAGTCGAGCCTTTCACTTGTACGTACCGAATACTTTGTGATCAAAGTCCGCGTAGTTCGAGTTGGGATTGATTATTCATAGGTAATTTTAAAAAGGTGGACTCAAATTTTTCTCGGCTACCTACGTACCAAATAACTTGTAATCAAAGTCGGTGTTGTTTGGGTTCGAGATTGATTATTAATAGGTATTTTTTATTAAAGGTGGACTCGAGCCTTTCTTTTGTTGCCTATGTACCCATATATGGTGCTCAAAGTCCGCGTAGTTCCGGGGCTGGACATTGGTTATCCATAGGTATCTTTTTAAAAAGGTCACCCGAGCCTTTCATCAACCGTGTACGTACCGAATATTTTGTGATCAAAAGTCCCGTACTTCGGGTTAGGATTGATTATTCATAGGTAATTTTAAAAGAAGTGGACTCAAATTTTTCTCGGCTACCTACGTACCAAATAAATTGTAATCAAAGTCGGTGTAGTTGGGGTTCGAGATTGATTATTAATAGGTATTTTTTACTAAAAGTGGGACTCGAGCCTTTCGTTGCTTCCTATGTACCCAATACTTTGGTGCTCAAAGTCCGCGTTTTTTAAGGCCGGACATTGGTTATCCATAGGTATCTTTTTTAAAAGTTCAGACTCGAGCCTTTCTTCAACTTCGTGTACGTACCGAATACTTTGTGATCAAAGTCCGCGTATTTCTGGTTGGAGTTGATTATTAATAGGTAATTTTAAAAAAGGTGGACTCAAATTTTTCTCTGCCACCTACGTACCAAATAAATTGTAATCAAAGTCCATGTAGTTGGGGTTCGAGATTGATTATTAATAGGTATTTTTTATTAAAGGTGGACTCGAGCCTTTCTTTCTTGTCTATGTACCCAATATTTTGGGATCAAAGTCCTCGTAGTTTGGGGTTTGAGATTGGTTATCCATAGGTATCTTTTTCAACAAGTAGAGTCAAGCCTTTCACAGCTCGTGTACGTACCGAATACTTTGTGATCAAAGTCCGCGTAGTTCGGGTTGGAGTTGATTATTCATAGGTAATTTTAAAAAAGGTGGACTCAAATTTTTCTCGGCTACCTACGTACCAAATAAATCGTAATCAAAGTCGGTGTTGTTGGGGTTCGAGATTGATTATTAATAGGTATTTTTTATTAAAGGCGGAGTCGAGCCTTTCTTTCTTGTCTATGTACCCAATATTTTGGGATCAAAGTCCTCGTATTTTGGGGTTTGAGATCGGTTATCCATAGGTATCTTTTTCAACAAGTGGAGTCAAGCCTTTCCACTAACCGTGTACGTACCGAATACTTTGTGATCAAAGTCCGCGTAGTTCGGGTTGGGATTGATTATTCATAGGTAATTTATAAAAAGGTGGACTCAAATTTTTCTCGCCTACCTACGTACCAAATAACTTGTAATCAAAGTCCGTGTTGTTGGGGTTCGAGATTGATTATTAATAGGTATTTTTTTATTAAAGGCGGACTCGAGCCTTTCTTTGTTGTCTATGTACCCAATATTTTGGGCTCAAACTCCGCGTAGTTCGGGGTCGGACATTGGTTATCCATAGGTATCATTTTTAAAAGGTCAACTCGAGCCTTTCACAACTATGTACGTACCGAATACTCTGTGATCAAAGTTCACGTGCTTCGGGTTGGGATTGATTATTCATAGGTAATTTTAAAAAAGGTGGACTCAAATCTTTCTCGGCTTACCTACGTACCCAATAATTTGTAATCAATGTCCGTGTAGTTGGGGTTCGAGATTGATTATTAATAGGTATTTTTTATTGAAAGGTGGACCGGAGCCATTCTCGGCTTCCTACATACCCAATACTTTGGGATCAAAGTCCTCGTATTTTGGGGTTGGCAATTGGTTATCCATAGGTATCTTTTTTAACAAGTAAAAGTCGAGCCTTTCACAACCGTGTACGTACCGAATACTTTGTGATCACACTTCGCGCACTTGGGTTAGGATTGATTATTCATAGGTAATTTTTATAAAAGGTGGACTCCTCAAATTTTTTCCGCTACCTACGTACCAAAGAAGTTGTAATCAAAGTCCATGTAGTTGGGGTTCAAGATTGATTATTAATAGGGTATTTTTTTATTAGAAAGGTGGACTCGAGCCTTTCTTTGTTGCCTATGTGCCCAATAGTTTGGTGATCAAAGTCCGCGTAGTTCGGAGGTTGGAGATTGGTTATCCATAGGTATGTTTTTGAACAAGTAGAGTCAAGCCTTCCACAAAACAGTGTACGTACCGAATACTTTGTGATCAAAGTCCGCGTAGCTCGGGTTGGAATTGATTATTCACATGTAATTATAAAAAGGTGTACTCAAATTTTTCTCGGCTACCTACGTACCAAATAACTTGTAATCAAAGTCTGCTGGTTGTTGGGGTTCGAGATTGATTATTAATAGGTATTTTTTATTGAAGGTGGGCTGGAGCCTTTCATTGCTGTCTGTGTACCCAAGAGTTTGGGCTCAAACTCCGCGTAGTTCGGGGTCAGACATGGCTATCCATAGGTATCTTTTTTAAAAGTTCGACTCGAGCCTTTCAGAACCGTGTACGTACCGAATACTTTGTGATCAAAGTTCACGTAGTTCAGGTTGGGATTGATTATTCATAGGTAATTTTAAAAAAAGGTGGACTCAAATTTTTCTGGCACCTACGCACTCAAATAAGTTGTAATCAAAGTCCATGTAGTCGGGGTTCGAGATTGATTATTAATAGGTAGTTTTTATTAAAAGAGGACTCGAGCCGTTCTTGCTTCCTACGTACCCAATACTTTGGGCTCAAAGTCCTCGTATTTTGGGGTTGGAGATTGGTTATCCATAGGTATTTTTTTGAAAAGTTAAGTCGAGCCTTTCACAGCCGTGTACGTACCGAATACTTTGTGATCAAAGTCCGCGTAGTTCTAGTTAGAATTGATTATTCATAGGTAATTTAAAAAAGGTGGACTCAAATTTTCCTCATACTCACGTACCAAATAAATTGTAATCAAAGCCTGTAGTTGATTCGAGATTGATTATTACTGTGTAATTTTTACTGAAAGGTGGACTCGAGCCATTTTCGTTGCCTATGTGCACCCGAAGTTTAGTGCTCAAAGTCCGCGTAGTTCGAGGTTGACATTGGTTATCCATAGGTATCTTTTTTAAAAGGTGTATTCGAGCCTTTCACAACCGTGTACGTACCGAATACTTTGTGATCAAAGTCCGCGTAGTTCGGGTTGGGATTGATTATTCATAGGTAATTATTAAAAAGGTGGACTCAAATTTCTCGCCTACCTACGTACCAAATAACTTGTAATCAAAGTCGGTGTTGTTGGGGTTCGAGATTGATTATTAATAGGTATTTTTTTATTAAAGTCGGACTGGAGCCTTTCTTTGTTGCCTATGTACCCAATATTTTGGGCTCAAAGTCCGCGTAGTTCGGGGTCGGACATAGGTTATCCATAGGTATCTTTTTAAAAAGGTCGACTCGAGCCTTTCACAACTATGTCCCGTACCGAATACTTTGTGATCAAAGTTCGCGTACTTCGGGTTGGGATTGATTATTCATAGGTAATTTTTAAAAAAGGTGGACTCAAGTCTTTGTCGGCTACCTACATACCCAATAATTTGTAATCAATGTCCGTTTAGTTGGGGTTCGAGATTGATTATTAATAGGTATTTTTTATTAAAAGCAGACTCGAGCCATTCTCGGCTTCCTACATACCCAATACTTTGGGATCAAAGTCCTCGTATTTTGGGGTTGGCGATTTATTATCCATAGGTATCTTTTCTAACAAGTAAAAGAGTCAAGCCTTTCACTAGCGTGGTCGTACCGAATACTTTGTGATCAAAGTCCGTGTAGTTCGGGTTGGGATTGATTATTCATAGGTAATTTTAAAAAAGGTGGACTCAAATTTTTTGGGAGACGACCAATAATTATAAAAAGTGTATGGTCGGAGATGATTATTAATAGGTATTTTTATTAAGGATCGAGTGACTTTTAAAAAGATACTATGGATAAAGCCCGAGTACCGACTTTCGAGCCAAACAATATTGGGTACATACGCAACAAAGAAAGGCTCGAGTCCACCTTTAATAAAAAAATACCTATTAATAATCAATCTCGAACCCCAACTACACCTGATTTCATTACAAATTATTTGGTACGTAGATAGCCGAGAAAAATTTGAGTCCACCTTTATAAAAATTACCTTTGAATAATCAATCCCAACCCGAACTACGCGGACTTTGATCACAAAGTATTCGGCACGTACACAAACTCCCGTGAAAGGCTCGACTCCACCTTCTAAAAAGATACCTATGGATAACCAATCTCCCGCCCCAAAATACGCTGACTTCGACCCAAAGTATTCGCACATGCTCGAGAAAGGCTCGAGTCCCTAATAAAAAAAAAAAAAAAAAAAAGGATATAAAAAACCAACTTTTAAAATTACCTATGAATAGTCAATCCCAACCCCGAACAACGCGGACTTTGAGCCAAAAATATTGGATACATAGGCAAACAAAGAAAGGCCCGAGTCCGCCTTTACTAAAAAATACCTATTAATAATCATTCTCGAAGCCCAACTACACCGACTTTGATAAAAACCTTTTTTGGAACGTAAGTAGCCGAGAAAATTTGAGTCCACCATTTTTAAAATTACCTTTGAATAATCAATCCCAACCCGAACTACGCGGACTTTGATCACAAAGTATTAGGTACGTACACAAACTCGTGGGAAGGGTTGACTCTACTTGTTGAAAAAGATACCTATGGATAATCAATCTCCCACCCCAAAATACGCGGACTTTGATCCCAAAGTATTGGGTACGTAGGCAGCTGAGAAAGGGTCGAGTCTGCTTTTAATAAAAAATACCTATTAATAATCAATCTCGAACCCGAACTACACGGACTTTGAGTACAAAATATTTGGTATGTAGGTAGCTGAGAAAGATTTGAGTCCACCTTTTTAATATTACCTATGAATAATCAATCCCAACCCGAAGTACGCAGACATTGATCACAAAGTATTCGGTACGTACACAGCTGTGAAAGGCTCGAGTCGACCTTTTAATAAAGATACCTGTGGATAAATAATGTCCAACCCAAAGCTACACGGACTTTGTGCCCAAAATATTGGGTACGTAGGCAACCGAGAAAGGCTCGAGTCCGCTTTTAATAAAAAAATACCTATTAATAATCATTCTCGAACCCCAACTACACCGACTTTGATTACAACTTATTTGGAACCTAGGTAGCCGAGAAAAATTTGAGTCCACCTCTTTTAAAATTACCTTTGAATAATCAATCCCAACCCGAACTACGCGGACTTTGATCACAAAGTATTCGGCACGTACACAACTCGTGAAAGGGTCGACTCTACTTGTTGCAAAAGATACCTATGGATAATCAATCTCCCACCCCAAAATATGCGGACTTTGATCCCAATGTATTGGGTACGTAGGCAACAGAAAGGCTCGAGTCCGCTTTTAATGAAAAATACCTATTAATAATCAATCTCGAACCCGAACTACACGGACTTTGAGTAAAAAATATTGGGTACGTAGGTAGCCGAGAAAAATTTGTGTCCACCTTTTTTAAAATTACCTATGAATAATCAATCCCAACCCGAACTACGCGGACTTTGATCACAAAGTATTCGGTACGTACACAAGCCGTGAAAGGGTCGACTCTACTTATTGAAAAAGATACCTATGGATAATCAATCTCCCACCCCAAAATACGCGGACTTCGATCCCAAAGTATTTGGTACGTAGGCAGCTGAGAAAGGCTCGAGTCTGCTTTTAATAAAAATACCTATTACTAATCATTCTCGAACCCGAACTACACCGACTTTGAGTACAAAATATTTGGTATGTAGGTAGCCGAGAAAGATTTGAGTCCACCTTTTTAATATTACCTATGAATAATCAATCCCAACCCGAAGTACGCGTACATTGATCACAAAGTATTCGGTACGTACACAAACTCGTGAAAGGCTCGAGTCGACCTTTTAATAAAGATACCTGTGGATAAATAATGTCCAACCCAAAGCTACACGGACTTTGTGCCCAAAATATTGGGTATGTAGGCAGCTGAGAAAGGCTCGAGTCCGCTTTTAATAAAAAATACCTATTAATAATCATTCTCGAACCCCAACTACACGGACTTTGATTACAACTTATTTGGAACCTAAGGTAGCCGAGAAAAAATTTGAGTCCACCTCTTTTAAAATTACCTTTGAATAATCAATCCCAACCCGAACTACGCGGACTTTGATCACAAAGTATTCGGCACGTACACAGCTGTGAAAGGGTTGACTCTACTTGTTGAAAAAGATACCTATGGATAATCAATCTCCCACCCCAAAATATGCGGACTTTGATCCCAATGTATTGGGTACGTAGGCAGCTGAGAAAGGCTCGAGTCCGCTTTTAATGAAAAATACCTATTAATAATCAATCTCGAACCCAAACTACACGGACTTTGAGTAAAAAATATTGGGTACGTAGGTAGCCGAGAACAATTTGTGTCCACCTTTTTTAAAATTACCTATGAATAATCAATCCCAACCCGAACTATGCGGACTTTGATCACAAAGTATTCTGTACGTCCACAAACTCGTGAAAGGGTTGACTCTACTTATTGAAAAAGATACCTATGGATAATCAATCTCCCACCCCAAAATACGAGTACTTTGATCCCAAAGTATTTGGTACGTAGGTAAGTGAGAAAGGCTCGAGTCCGCTTTTAATAAAAAATACCTATTAATAATCAATCTCGAACCCGAACTACACGGACTTTGAGTAAAAAATATTGGGTATGTAGGTAGCTGAGAAAAATTTGTGTCCACCTTTTTTAAAATTACCTATGAATAATCAATCCCAACCCGAACTACGCGGACTTTGATCACAAAGTATTCGGTACGTACAAACATTGTGAAAGGGTTGACTCTACTTATTGAAAAAGATACCTATGGATAATACATCTCCCACCCCAAAATACGCGGACTTTGACCCCAAAGTATTGGGTACGTAGGCAGCTGAGAAAGGCTCGAGTGCACTTTTAATAAAAAATACCTATTAGCAATCAATCTCGAACCCGAACTACACAGACTTTGAGAACAAAATATTGGGTACGTAGGTAGCCGAGAAAGATTTGAGTCGACCTTTTTTAATATTACCTATGAATAATCAATCCCAACCCGAAGTACGAGGACTTTGATCACAAAGCATTCGGTACACACGGCCTGTGAAAGGCTCGAGTCGACCTTTTAATAAAGATACATGTGGATAAAATATGTGCAACCCAAAGCTACGCAGACTTTGTACCCAAATTATTGGGTACATAGGCAACAAAGAAAGGCTCGAGTCGCTTTAATAAAAAAATACCTATTAATAATCATTCTCGAACCCCAACTACACGGACTTTGATTAGAACTTATTTGGAACCTAGGTAGCCGAGAAAAATTTGAGTCAACCTCTTTTAAAATTACCTATGAATAGTCAATCCCAACCCGAACTACGCGGACTTTGAGCCCAAAATATTGGGTACATAGGCAACAAAGAAAGGCCCGAGTCCGCCTTTAATAAAAAATACCTATTAATAATCAATCTCGAACCCCAACTACACGGACTTTGATTAAAACTTATTTGGAACGTAGATAGCCGAGAACAATTTGAGTCCACCTTTTTTAAAATTACTTGTGAATAATCAATCCCAACCCGAACTACGCGGATTTTGATCACAAAGTATTCGGTACATACACAGGTTGTGAAAGGGTTGACTCTACTTGTTGAAAAAGATACCTATGGATAATCAATCACCCGCCCCAAAAATACGCGGACTTTGACCCCAAAGTATTGGGTACGTAGGCAGCTTAGAAAGGCTCGAGTCCGGTTTTAATAAAAAATACCTATTAATAATCATTCTCGAACCCCAACTACACAGACTTTGATTACAACTTATTTGGAACCTAGGTAGCCGAGAAAAATTTGAGTCCACCTCTTTTAAAATTACCTATGAATAGTCAATCCCAACCCGAACTACGCGGACTTTGAGCCAAAAATATTGGATACATAGGCAACAAAGAAAGGCCCGAGTCCGCCTTTAATAAAAAATACCTATTAATAATCATTCTCGAACCCCAACTACACGGACTTTGATTAAAACTTTTTTGGAACGTAGATAGCCGAGAACAATTTGAGTCCACCTTTTTAAAATTACTCGTGAATAATCAATCCCAACCCGAACTACGCGGACTTTGATGACAAAGTATTCGGTACATACACGATTGTGAAAGGGTTGACTCTACTTGTTGAAAAAGATACCGATAGATAATCAATCTCCAGCCCAAAAATACGCGGACTTTGACCCCAAAGTATTGGGTACGTAGGCGACTTCGAAAGGCTCTAGTCCGCTTTTAATAAAAAGTACCTATTAATAATCATTCTCGAACCCCAACTACACAGACTTTGATTACAACTTATTTGGAACCTAGGTAGCCGAGAAAATTTGAGTCCACCTCTTTTAAAATTACCTATGAATAGTCAATCCCAACCCGAACTACGCGGACTTTGATCACAAAGTATTCGCATGTACACAAATTTCGTGAAAGGGTTGACTCTACTTGTTGAAAAAGATACCTATGGATAACCAATCTCCCATCCCAAAATACGCGGACTTTGATCCCAAAGTATTGGGTACGTAGGCAACTGAGAAAGGCTCGAGTCCGCCTTTAATAAAAATTACCTATTAATAATCAATATCGAACCCGAACTACACGGACTTTGAGTACAAAATATTTGGTACGTAGGTAGCCGAGAAAGATTTGAGTCCACCTTTTTTAATATTACCTATGAATAATCAATCCCAACCCGAAGTACGCGGATTTGATCACAAAGTGTTCGGTACGTTCACACACTCGTGAAAGGCTCGAGTCGACCTTTTAATAAAGATACCTATGGATAACAATTGTCCAACCCCGAACTACGCGGACTTTGTGCACCAAAATATTGGGTAGATAGGCAACAAAGAAAGGCTCGAGTCCCTTTAATAAAAAATACCTATTAATAATCATTCTCAATAACCCCAACTACACCGACTTTGATTACAATTTATTTGGTACTGTAGGTAGCCGAGGAAAATTTGAGTCCACCTGTTTTAAAATTACCTATGAATAGTCAATCCCAACCCGAAGTACGCGGACTTTGAGCCCAAAATATTGGGTACATAAAGTAACAAAGATAGGTCCGAGTCCGCCTTGAATAAAAAACACCTATTAATAATCAATCTCGAGCCCCAACTACACGGACTATGATTAAAAATTTATTTGGAACGTAGGTAGCCGAGAAAATTTTGTGTCCACCTTTTAAAATTACCTATGAATAATCAATCCCAACCCGAACTTTACGGACTTTGATCACAAAGTATTCGGTACGTACACAACAAAAAGAAGGATTGAGTCTACTTGTTAAAAAAGATACCTATGGATAATCAATTTCCCACCCAAAATACGCGGACTTTGAACCCAAAGTATTAGGTACGTAGGCACTCGAGAAAGGCTCGAGTGCGCTTTTTAATAAAAATACCTATTAATAATAAATATTGAACCCGAACTACACGGACTTTGAGTACAAAATATTGGGTACGTAGGTAGCCGAGAAAGTTTGAGTCCACCTTTTTTAATATTACCTATGAATAATCAATCCCAACCCGAAGTACGAGGACTTTGATCCAAAAGTATTCGGTACGTACACAGCTGTGGAAGGATTGAGTCTACTTGTTAAAAAAGATACCTATGGATAATCAATTTCCCACCCAAAAATACGCGGACTTTGATCCCAAAGTATTGGGTACGTAGGCAATCGAGAAAGGCTCGAGTCCGCTTTTAATAAAAAATACCTATTAATAATCAATCTCGAACCCAACTACACGGACTTTGAGTACAAAATATTGGGTACGTAGGTAGCCGAGAAAGATTTGAGTCCACCTTTTTTAATATTACCTATGAATAATCAATCCCAACCCGAAGTACGAGATTTGATCACAAAGCTTTGATTACAATTTATTTGGTACGTAGGTAGCCGAGAAAATTTGAGTCCACCTTTTTAAAATTACCTATGAATAATCAATCCTAACCCGAAGTACGCGGACTTTGATCACAAAGTATTCGGTACGTACACAGTTGTCAAAGGCTCGAGTTGACCTTTTAAAAACGATACCTATGGATAACCATTGTCCAACCCCGAACTACGCGGACTTTGAGCACCAAACTATTGGGTACATAGGCAACAAAGACAGGCTCGAGTCCACCTTTAATAAAAAAAAATACCTATTAATAATCAATCTCGAACCCCAACTACACGGACTTTGATTACAAATTATTGGGTACGTAGGTAGCCGAGAAAATTTTGAGTCCACCATTTATAAAATTACCTATGAATAATCAATCTTAACCCGAAGTACGCGGACTTTGATCACAAAGTATTCGGTACGTACATAGTTGTGAAAGGCTCGAGTCGACCTTTTAAAAAAAGATACCTATGGATAACCATTGTCCAACCCCGAACTACGCGGACTTTGAGCATCAAACTATTGGGTACATAGGGAAACAAAGGAGGGGCGGAGTCCCCTTTAAAAAAAATTTATTGATTAATCTCGAACCCCAACTACACCGACTTTGATTACAATTTATTTGGTACGTAGGTAGCCGAGAAAAATTTGAGTCCACCTTTTTTAAAATTACCTATGAATAATCAATCCTAACCCGAAGTACGCGGACTTTGATCACAAAGTATTCGGTACATACACAGTTGTGAAAGGCTCGAGTCGACCTTTTAAAAAAGATACCTATGGATAACCAATGGCCAACCCCGAACTACGCGGACTTTGAGCACCAAAGTATTGGGTACATATGCAACAAAGAGAGGCTCGAGTCCACCTTTCATAAAAAATTACCTATTAATAATCAATCTCGAACCCCAACTACACCGACTTTGATTACAATTTATTTGGTACGTAGGTAGCCGAGAAAAATTTGAGTCCACCTTTTTTAAAATTACCTATGAATAATCAATCCTAACCCGAAGTACGCGTACTTTGATCACAAAGTATTCGGTACGTACAACGCTGTCAAAGGCTCGAGTCGACCTTTTAAAAACGATACCTATGGATAACCATTGTCCAACCCCGAACTACGCGGACTTTGAGCACCAAACTATTGGGTACATAGGCAACAAAGACAAAGCTCGAGTCCACCTTTAATAAAAAAAATACCTATTAATAATCAATCTCGAACCCCATCTACACGGACTTTGATTACAAATTATTTGGTACGTAGGTAGCCGAGAAAATTTGAGTCCACCTTTTTTAAAATTACCTATGAATAATCAATCCTAACCCGAAGTACGGGGTCGGGGATCACAAAGTATTCGGCACGTACAATTGTGGAAGGATTGAGTCTACTTGTTAAAAGATACCTATGGATAATCAATTTCCCACCCAAAAATACGCGGACTTTGATCCCAAAGTATTGGGTACGTAGGCGTGAGAAAGGCTCGAGTCCGCTTTTAATAAAAAATACCTATTAATAATCAATCTCGAACCCGAACTACACGGACTTTGAGTACAAAATATTGGGTACGTAGGTAGCCGAGAAAGATTTGAGTCCACCTTTTTTAATATTACCTATGAATAATCAATCCCAACCCGAAGTACGCGGATTTGATCACAAAGTATTCGGTACGTACACAGCTGTGAAAGGCTCGAGTCGACCTTTTAATAAAGATACCTGGATTACAAATGTCCAACCCAAAGCTACGCGGACTTTGTGCCCAAAATATTGGGTACATAGGCAACAAAGAAAGGCTCGAGTCGCTTTAATAAAAAATACCTATAATAATCATTCTCGAACCCCAACTACACGGACTTTGATTACAACTTATTTGGAACGTAGGTAGCCGAGAAAAATTTGAGTCCACTTGTTTTAAAATTACCTATGAATAGTCAATCCCAACCCGAACTACGGGGACTTTGAGCCCAAAATATTGGGTACATAGGCAACAAAGAAAGGCTCGAGTCCGCCTTTAATAAAAAATACCTATTAATAATCAATCTCGAACCCCAACTACACGGACTTTGATTAAAACTTATTTGGTACGTAGGTAGCCGAGAAAATTTGTGTCCACCTTTTTTAATATTACCTATGAATAATCAATCCCAACCCGAACTACGCGGACTTTGATCACAAAGTATTCGGTACGTACAGTTGTGGAAGGATTGAGTCTACTTGTTAAAAAGATACCTATGGATAATCAATTTCCCACCCAAAAATACGCGGACTTTGATCCCAAAGTATTGGGTACGTAGGCAAGTGAAAGGCTCGAGTCCGCTTTTAATAAAAAATACCTATTAATAATCAATCTCGAACCCGAACTACACGGACTTTGAGTACAAAATATTGGGTACGTAGGTAGCCGAGAAAGTTTGAGTCCACCTTTTAATATTACCTATGAATAATCAATCCCAACCCGAACTACGCGGACTTTGATCCAAAGTATTCGGTACGTACAGTATGGAAGGATTGAGTCTACTTGTTAAAAGATACCTATGGATAATCAATTTCCCACCCCAAAAATACGCGGACTTTGATCCCAAAGTATTGGGTACGTAGGCAGTGAGAAAGGCTCGAGTCGCTTTTAATAAAAAATACCTATTAATAATCAATCTCGAACCCGAACTACACGGACTTTGAGTACAAAATATTGGGTACGTAGGTAGCCGAGAAAGATTTGAGTCCACCTTTTTAATATTACCTATGAATAATCAATCCCAACCCGAAGTACGCGGACTTTGATCACAAAGTATTCGGTACGTACACATGAAAGGCTCGAGTCGACCTTTTAATAAAGATACATGGATTACAAATGTCCAACCCAAAGCTACGCGGACTTTGTGCCCAAAATATTGGGTACATAGGCAACAAAGAAAGGCTCGAGTCGCTTTAATAAAAAATACCTATAATAATCATTCTCGAACCCCAACTACAAGGACTTTGATTACAACTTATTTGGAACGTAGGTAGCCGAGAAAAATTTGAGTCCACTTGTTTTAAAATTACCTATGAATAATCAATCCCAACCCGAACTACGCGGACTTTGAGCCCAAAATATTGGGTACATAGGCAACAAAGGCTCGAGTCCGCCTTTAATAAAAAATACCTATTAATAATCAATCTCGAAACTACACGGACTTTGATTAAAACTTATTTGGAACGTAGGTAGCCGAGAAAAATTTGTGTCCACCTTTTAATATTACCTATGAATAATCAATCCCAACCCGAACTTCGCGGACTTTGATCACAAAGTATTCGGTACGTACACAAACTCGTGGGAAGGATCGAGTCTACTTGTTAAAAGATACCTATGGATAATCAATTTCCACCCAAAAATACGCGCACTTTGATCCCAAAGTATTGGGTACGTAGGTACCGAGAAAGGCTCGAGTCCGCTTAATAAAAAATACCTATTAATAATCAATCTCGAACCCGAACTACACGCACTTTGAGTACAAAATATTGGGTACGTAGGTGAGCCGAGAAGATTTGAGTCCACCTTTTTTAATATTACCTATGAATAATCACTCCCAACCCGAAAGTACGCGGATTCGATCACAAAGTATTCTGTACGTACACACGCCGTGAAAGGCTCGAGTCGACCTTTTAATAAAGATACCCGTGGATTACAAATGTCCAACCCAAAGCTACGCGGATTTTGTGCCCAAAATATCAAGTACATAGGCAACAAAGAAAGGCTCGAGTCGCTTTAATAAAAAATAATTTATAATAATCATTCTCGAACCCCAACTACAAAGACTTTGATTACAACTTATTTGGAACGTAGGTAGCCGAGAAAAAATTTGAGTCCAATTTGTTTTAAAATTACTTATGAATAGTCAATCCCAACCCGAACTACGGGGACTTTCGAGCCCAAAATATTGGGTACATAAAGAACAAAGAAAGGCTCGAGTCCGCCTCTTTTAATAAAAAATACCTATTAATAATCAATCTCGAACCCCAACTACACCCGGACTTTGATTAAAACTTATTTGGAACGTAGGTAGCCGAGAAAAATTTGTGTCCACCTTTTTTAATATTACCTATGAATAATCAATCCCAACCCGAACTACGCGGACTTTGATCACAAAGTATTCGGTACGTACACAGTGGAAGGATTGAGTCTACTTGTTAAAAAAGATACCTATGGATAATCAATTTCCACCCAAAAATACGCGGACTTTGATCCCAAAGTATTGGGTACGTAGGCGGTGAGAAAGGCTCGAGTCCGCTTTAATAAAAAATACCTATTAATAATCAATCTCGAACCCGAACTACACGGACTTTGAGTACAAAATATTGGGTACGTAGGTAGCCGAGAAAGATTTGAGTCCACCTTTTTTAATATTACCTATGAATCACTCCCAACCCGAAGTACGCGGATTCGATCACAAAGTATTCGGTACGTACACAGTGTGAAAGGCTCGAGTCGACCTTTTAATAAAGATACCTGTGGATTACAAATGTCCAACCCAAAGCTACGCGGACTTTGTGCCCAAAATATTGGGTACATAGGCAACAAAGAAAGGCTCGAGTCGCTTTAATAAAAAATTCCTATTAATAATCATTCTCGAACCCCAACTACAGGACTTTGATTACAACTTATTTGGAACGTAGGTAGCCGAGAAAAATTTGAGTCCACCTTTTTAAAATTACCTATGAATAGTCAATCCCAACCCAAACTACGGGGACTTTGAGCCCAAAATATTGGGTACATAGGCAACAAAGATAGGTCAGTCCGCCTTTAATAAAAAACACCTATTAATAATCAATCTCGAACCCCAACTACACGGACTTTGATTAAATTTATTTGGAACGTAGGTAGCCGAGAAAATTTTGTGTCCACCTTTTTAAAATTACCTATGAATAATCAATCCCAACCCGAACTTCGCGGACTTTGATCACAAAGTATTCGGTACGTACACAGTGTGGAAGGATTGAGTCTACTTGTTAAAAAGATACCTATGGATAATCAATTTCCCACCCAAAAATACGCGGACTTTGATCCCAAAGTATTAGGTACGTAGGCGGTGAGAAAGGCTCGAGTGCGCTTTTAATAAAAAATACCTATTAATAATCAATCTCGAACCCGAACTACACGGACTTTGAGTACAAAATATTGGGTACGTAGGTAGCCGAGAAAGTTTGAGTCCACCTTTTTTAATATTACCTATGAATAATCAATCCCAACCCGAAGTACGCGGACTTTGATCCAAAAGTATTCGGTACGTACACGGTTGTGGAAGGATTGAGTCTACTTGTTAAAAAATACCTATGGATAATCAATTTCCCACCCAAAAATACGCGGACTTTGATCCCAAAGTATTGGGTACGTAGGCGGAGAAAGGCTCGAGTCCGCTTTTAATAAAAAATACCTATTAATAATCAATCTCGAACCCGAACTACACGGACTTTGAGTACAAAATATTGGGTACGTAGGTAGCCGAGAAAGATTTGAGTCCACCTTTTTTAATATTACCTATGAATAATCAATCCCAACCCGAAGTACGCGGACTTTGATCACAAAGTATTCGGTACGTACACTGTGAAAGGCTCGAGTCGACCTTTTAATAAAGATACTGTGGATAACAAATGTCCAACCCAAAGCTACGCGGACTTTGTGCCCAAAATATTGGGTACATAGGCAACAAAGAAAGGCTCGAGTCGCTTTAATAAAAAATACCTATAATAATCATTCTCGAACCCCAACTACAAGGACTTTGATTACAACTTATTTGGAACGTAGGTAGCCGAGAAAAATTTGAGTCCACTTGTTTTAAAATTACTTATGAATAGTCGATCCCAACCCGAACTACGGGGACTACGAGCCACAAAATATTGGGTACATAACCAGCGAAGAAAGGCTCGAGTCGCCTTTAATAAAAAATACCTATTAATAATCAATCTCGAAGCCCAACTACAGGACTTTGATTACAACTTATTTGGAACGTGGGTGGGCGAGAAAAATTTGTGTCCACCTTTTCTAAAATTACCTATGAATAATCAATCCCAGCTCGAACTTCGCGGACTTTGATCACAAAGTATTCGGTACGTACACATTGTGAAAGGCTTGACTCTACTTGTTAAAAGATACCTATGGATAATCAATCTCCAACCCCAAAATACGAGGACTTTGATCCCAAAGTATTGGGTGTAGGGCTTGAGAAGGCTCAGAGTCGCGTTTAATAAAAAATACCTATTAATAATCAATCTGCGAAGCCCAACTACACCGACTTTGATTACAATTTATTTGGTACGTGGGTAGCCGAGAAAAATTTGAGTCCACCTTTTTAAAATTACCTATGAATAATCAATCCTAACCGTACGCGGACTTTGATCACAAAGTATTCGGTACGTACAGTACATGGAAAGGCTCGAGTCGACCTTTTAATAAAGATACCTATGGATTACAATCCAACCCAAACTACGCGGACTTTGTGCCCAAAATATTGGGTACATAGGCAACAAAGAAAGGCTCGAGTCGCTTTAATAAAAAATACCTCATTAATAATCATTCTCGAACCCCAACTACAGGACTTTGATTACAACTTATTTGGAACGTAGGTAGCCGAGAAAAATTGAGTCCACTTGTTTTAAAATTACTATGAATAGTCAATCCCAGCCCGAACTACGGGGACTTTGAGCCCAAAATATTGGGTACATAGGCAACAAAGAAAGGCTCGAGTCCGCCTTTAATAAAAAATACCTATTAATAATCAATCTCGAACCCCAACTACACGGACTTTGATTAAAACTTATTCTGGAACGTATAAGTAGCCGAGAAAAATTTGTGTCCACCTTTTTTAATATTACCTATGAATAATCAATCCCAACCCGAACTTCGCGGACTTTGATCACAAAGTATTCGGTACGTACACAAATGTGGGAAGGATCAGCCTACTTGTTAAAAAAGATACCTATGGATAATCACCTCCACTCCAAAAATACGCGGACTTCGATCCCAAAGTAATGGGTACGTAGCAATGAGAAAGGCTCGAGTCCGCTTTTAATAAAAAATACCTATTAATAATCAATCTCGAACCCGAACTACACGGACTTTGAGTACAAAATATTGGGTACGTAGGTAGCCGAGAAAGATTCGAGTCCACCTTTTTTAATATTACCTATGAATAATCACTCCCAACCCGAAGTACGCGGATTCGATCACAAAGTATTCGGTACGTACATGCTCGTGAAAGGCTCGAGTCGACCTTTTAATAAAGATACTCGTGGATTACAAATGTCCAACCGAAAGCTACGCGGACTTTGTGCCCAAAATATTGGGTACATAGGCAACAAAGAAAGGCTCGAGTCGCTTTAATAAAAAATACCTAATAATAATCATTCTCAAACCCCAACTACAAGGACTTTGATTACAACTTATTTGGAACGTAGGTAGCCGAGAAAATTTGAGTCTACCCGTTTTAAAATTACCTATGAATTGTCAATCCCAACCCAAACTACGGGGACTTCGAGCCCAAAATATTGGGTACATAAAAGCAACAAAGATAGGTCCGAGTCCGCCTTTAATAAAAAACACCTATTAATAATCAATCTCGAACCCCAACTACACGGACTATGATTAAAAATTTATTTGGAACGTAGGTAGCCGAGAAAATTTTGTGTCCACCTTTTTTAAAATTACACATGAATAATCCATCCCGAAGCGAACTACCCGGACTTTGATCGCAAGTATTCGGTACGTACACGGTTGTGAAAAGGCTTGAGTCGACCTTTTAAAAAAGATACCTATGGATAACGAATGTCCGGCCCCAAAATACGCGGACTTTGAGCCAATGTGGGTACGTAGGCGACGAAGGCTCGAGTGCGCTTTAATAAAAAATACCTATTAATAATCCAATCTCGAACCCCAACTACACGGACTTTGATTACAAAATATTTGGTACGTAGATGGCATGGAAAGTTTGAGTCTACCTTTTTAAAATTACCTATGAATAATCAATCCCAACTCGAAGTACGAGGACTTTGAGTCGCAAAGTATTCGGTACGTACGCGGTTGTGGAAGGATCGAGTCGACCTTGTTAAAAAAGATACCCTATGGATAACTATCTTCAACCCCAAAATACGCGGACTTTGATCCCAAAGTATTGGGTACGTAGGAACGTGAGAAAGGCTCGAGTCCGCTTTTAATAAAATACCTATTAATAATCAATCTCGAACCAGACTACTGCCGGACTTTGAGTACAAAAATATTAATTTAAGGTACGTAGGTAGCCGAGAAAGATTTGAGTCCACCTTTTTTAGCCATGCTACCTGAATAGTAATCACTCCCAACCCGAAGTACACGGATTCGATCACAAAGTATTCGGTACGTATACAATAGCTGTGAAAGGCTCGAGTCGACCTTTTAATAAAGATACCTGTGGATTACAAATGTCCAACCCAAAGCTACGTGACCTTTGTGCCCAAAATATTGGGTACATAGGCAACAAAGAAAGGCTCGAGTCGCTTTAATAAAAATACCTCATAATCATTCTCGAACCCCAAGCTACGAGGACTTTGATTACAACTTATTTGGAACGTAGGTAAGCTAAGAAAAATTTGAGTCCTTGTTTTAAAATTACTTATGAATAGTCAATCCCAACCCGAACTACGGGGACTTTGAGCCCAAAATATTGGGTACATAGGCAACAAAGAAAGGCTCGGTCCGCCTTTAATAAAAAATACCTATTAATAATCCAATCTCGAACCCAAACTACACGGACTTTGATTAAAACTTATTTGGAACGTAGGTAGCCGAGAAAAATTTGTGTCCACACTTTTAATATTACCTATGAATAATCAATCCCAACCCGAACTTCGCGGACTTTGATCAAAAAGTATTCGGTACGTGCAATTATTGGAAGGATTAGATGCAACACATTAAAAAGATACAAATGGATAATCAATTTCCCACCCAAAAATACGCGGACTTTGATCCCAAAGTATTGGGTACGTAGCGCAATTTGAGAAGAGCTCGATTCCGCTTTTATTAAAAAATACCCTGTACGTAATCAATCTCGAACCCGAACTACACGGACTTTGAGTACAAAATATTGGAAGTACGTAGGTAGCCGAGGAAGATTTGAGTCCACTTTTTTTAATATTACCTATGAATAATCACTGACATCCGACCTAAGTTTTTTCGATCACAAAGTATTCGAGTACGTACACAATAAAGACTCGAGTCGACCTTTTAATAAAGATACGTAGTTACAAATGTCAACCCAAAGCTACGCGGACTTTGTGCCCAAAATGTGTAGGTACATAGGCAACGAAAGGCTCGAGTCGGCAATAAAAAGTACCTAACTCAATCATTCTCTAGGCCCACAGCTGGACTTTGAGATTTAACTTATTTGGAACGTAGGTAGCCGAGGGAGAAAATTTGAGTCTACATTGTTTTAAAATTACCTATGAATTGTCAATCCCAACCCAAACTACGGGGACTTTGGGCCAAATATTGAGGTACTGTAGGCAGCAGATAGATTAAAATTAGCCTTTAATAAAAAACACCTAGTAATAATCAATCCGAACCCCAATTACACGGACTATGATTAAAAATGTATTTGGAACGTAGGTAGCCGAAGAAATTTTGTGTCCACCTTTTAAAACTACCTATGAATAATCAATCCCAACCCGAACTTCGCGAGACTTTGATCACAAAGTATTAGGTACGTACTGTATGGAAGGATTAGAATCCTACCTTGTTAAAAAAGATACCTATGGATAATCCATTTCCCACCTAAAAATACGCGGACTTTGATCCCAAAGTATTAGGTACGTACGCAACCGAGAAAGGCTCGAGTCCGCTTTTTAATAAATAATACCTATTAATAATAAATATTGAACCCGAACTACACCGACTTCGAGTACAAAATATTGAGTACGTAGGAAGCAGAAAGTTTCGAGTCCATTTTTTAATATTACCTATGAATAATCAATCCCATCCCGAAGTACGAGGGCTTTGATCCAAAAGTATTCGATACGTACACAAAGGTGTGAGACTACCGAGTCTACTTGTTAAAAAAAAAAAAAAAAAAAAACATATGGATAATCAACCTCCCACCCCAAAATACGTGGACTTTGATCCCAAAGTATTTGGTACATGTGGTGCAAACCGAGAAAGGCTCGAGTCCGCTTTTAATAAAAAAATACCTATTAATAATCAATCTCAAACCTGAACTACACGGACTTTAGTACAAAATATTGGGTACGTAGGCAGCCGAGAAAGATTTGAGTCCACCTTTTTAATATTACCTATGAATAATCAATCCCAACCCGAAGCATGCTGGATTTGATCACAAAGTATCTTGCGCATCAGCATACGCTGTGAAAGGCTCGAGTTGACCTTTTAAAAAAGATACCTATGGATTACCAATGTCCAACCCCGACACCACGCGGACTTTTGCTGCACCAAGCTATTGGGTACCTAGTGCAACGAAGAGGAGGCTCGAGTCCACCTTTCATAAAAATTACCTATTAATAATCATTCTCGAATCCCAACTACACCCACTTTGATTACAATTTATTCGGTACGTAGGTAGCCGAGAAAAATTTGACTCCACCTTTTTTAAAATTACCTATGAATAATCAATCCTAACCTCGAAGTACGCTTACCTTGATCACAAAGTATTCGGTACGTACACAATTGTGAAAGGGGCTCGAGTCAACCTTTTAAAAAAGATACCTATGGATAACCATTGTCAACGACCCCGAACTACGCTGACTTTGATCACCAAACTATTGGGTACATAGGCAACAAAAGAAGGCTCGAGTCCACCTTTCATAAAAATTACCTATTAATAATCAATCTCGAACCCGAACT